>JACXGI010004492.1:0-53444 GCA_016801175.1 Esox masquinongy | reverse complement strand
CCAGTGTGCAAGCCCCCCCCCCCCATATCACAGAGCCTGCTCTACAAAACCTCTGCCGGTTTCTATTAGCAACAGCCACTCCTTGTTTATCAATGCGTTTTTGCACTGTGATTCTCACCGGGTGATGTCACAGGCCCAGAGAGATGGTTGCCTATGGCCTTCTATATGATGTAGCATACTTGTGAAGGCTACCATGTTTGTTAGACATTATGGGATAGTGCTAATAATACCCAATTTGTCTGTATTCTTTTGAAGCCATTAGGCTATATTGTGTTAGGATAATGCCGTATTTTCCTCACCCTGTTAATAGAAGAACAAAAATAGACATCCTTACATTTGCTGTGGCTTTTAATGTTTATTTATTGAATGTGTATGTGAAACATGTTAACTGTTTTTTATCGTTTGGATTTCCCTGCAGGGTATTGCATTCTGAGGCTGGGCGCAGGTGGTAGAAACCTAATACGTTAGGTTCACCCCTATGGTCGAACAACAGCACGACACCATTTTGCCTCTCTTACAACGCATCCCTCTCTCTACAACCATGTGGTTTATTGTGCTCATCTCCTGCATCAATGCTACACCTTTCTCACTGCTATCATAAACAAACAACCTGTTTTATAAAACCCGACTGGCGCTGCTTCACAAATATTGACCTGTACCAGCTCTGCCCCCTCTCTCCCGCTTGCAACCTGCCTCACACCACACAATACCCTATAGGGAAAAGCCAAATGACAAAATGGTCAAAGTCTTGAACATAAAAATTAATTACCAGAACATGAAAGTCTACCGCAACTTTCATGAATGCCGATTCCTGTTTCTATGGTATTGAACACAATGGCTACCACTGACATCACTGAAGGCATAATGTAATGAACTAATATTAAATTATAAGCCGTGTTTGTTGTTCTTCTGTCATGTCAAAGTCATTCAAAGAACAAAAGGCATAACCTTTTATGATGGCTCAAGTTCAATACACATTAAGCACTTCTTCTCTTTACCCGTCCCCTATCAGTTCAGGCATCATGTGACATTGACGACATTGCAAGGCCAAGTCCAAAGACTGTACTCCGCTAACGTTGTAACCCATTAGGCATACAAAACCATATCAAACATCACAGCAAACATCACAGATAAATTAATGCAGAGGCAATAACATCTGGGCTGTCAGTCGCCATTTATTCTCCACCACATGCCTTTCTGGGGTGTGTACACTTAACGTCACAAAGGAATGACTATATGAAATTATTATTGTGTGACCGGGATTGATCTGACCTGGACGCTCTAACATTACATTGAAGTTGAAGATACCGATTACCCAGGTAACCTGGCGTGTCATTGTAAGTCATAGTATATCAATTAAGAGAGACTAAGAGGGTGATTTCCCTGGGCTGTCAAGGTTTGACAGGGTATCAGATTGTGAGAGCTGATTTGACAGTTGTTTTACTGGTAAGTGTCAGCATACTCTTGATAGCTAATCTTTAAATCTCAGCTAAAGCTGCAAATTAAGTCATTTCGCTCCTAATCGGTGGGATTTTGTCAACTGAAAATAAAACACGCCACAATTTCAGAACCTCAAAGTGCTGGCGAGGGGTCACGCAAGTGAGTCGTTTGATGGGGCACCGTTAGTGGAACAGATTTCATATAGTTGATTGTGTTTACCAACTGAACGAATCTCCTGTATTTCATCTTCCAAACTGATCCAATTTCATGGGACACGGGACGTAGTGTGCTCAGTTTCAATTCCTATGATGTATTTGGGAAAAATGATCTTCCCACAGACCAGTGGCTCTGCCGTATAGCTATTTGACCTCAACGCCTGTGAGAAAATCGAGGCCAATGAAGCAGTTAAGATCCCTGTGTTTGCTGCTGACTTGCAGCATGCCTGTGGAGCGATGGACATACCAGCCTGCCTGTGTCTAGACCTGTTTTGGTATGTACTGCTTTGAGAAGCCAGGTCCCCACTCCAGACCGGAGCCAGAGTCTCCGTGTTCTGATAACGTTCCCAAGATTTCAGGGCACAATCTCATCACAAGCTGGTGTGAGGTCATTTCTGTCGCTCAACTGAGGGAGAAGCAAAAGCGTCTCGGCTGCATTTTCCCTCCTCGTTTGATAACCCCTGCCTTTAGGTCCGGCGTGCTCAGTGGGATGAGCCTTGACTCGCTGGTCTGAAGTAGTACCGGTCGGAGAATGTGGGGAAATGTTTCAAGGCACAGCGGTTGTCTGGTGAGGCGAGAAAACGAGGCAGATCACGGTCAACTACGATTTCATTCAAGGCAACTGCTGCATGAGTGATGGGAGTGTACGTGTAGCGGGTCTTGCCTTCTCGTCTATGCATGTTTTTTTGGGTTTCTCCTTTCCCCTGCAGATCTGTGCTGTGACATGTTGGTATTGGTATGAATGTAAACAGATCAGGGCTGTGTTTCTAAATGAGAGATGGCATGAGTGGTGCTATTTCACAACAGATCTGCAGCAATGGAGCTAAAAAAACATGCTGTGAAGACCATTGGACTTGGAATCAGCTTCAAAGGGCCATATTTAGTAGCAGTTTCCAGTAAACTTGGGGTGCTTTGGGGTGCTATGTTAGTGTTTAATGCTGTTGCTAGGAATCAATCTTCCAGACAGTTGTTGCTTAGGAGATAGAGGGAGGTTTCTACAGGAAAATGGAATACTGGATCGAGCTGAATGTTTATTTATTTTATTTTTTTGCTGTTCCACTGCAGTCACGTACCAAATTGTTCCCGCCCAGCAGACAAAACAACGGGAGAGTCTTTCAAAACAAAGCATTTCAAATATTCCTGAGAGAGGAGAATTGTTAGTAAGACGTAACTTGGCTGAAGCATGAAGTGATGCATTTTTCTTACTTGTGACCATGATTTTCTGTTTCATTCCATCCTGCATCACTCAAACACAAGGTCCTAAAAACAGACATAACTGACAATTGCCCATGCAGGGACAATGGGTTCAAACTATGAAAACCGTATGTAAACCTCACACTTTCTTTTCACGAGCCTCAAGGAGTAGGGAACTTGTTCTCTGACCAAGGAAGAAGGTGGAGACTCTTTAAAGAGCACTCTGCAAACAATGCCCAGATTTTGAAATCCTGTCAGTTTGACATATTGGATATTGCCAATTTAATGTTATTTTTTCACCTTGGAGATTGAGACAATCATCCCCAATATTTATTTAAAAAAATCCCACAAATGAACAAGAGGTGTTTTAAAAGTTTTCGCATTCAGGTATAGTAGCCTCTCTAAGGATAGATACCCGCTTAATTTCAATTTTCAATTTCCCTTTCTGCAATTTCCTGTCCTGTTTTCACAACTCAAATGGCTCTTCCTCTCTGTTGTGTTGACTGTTGCCACATGATAGAACCATTAATGATATTCTGTAGAATATCTCTACAGGCCCTACAGTGACTACCAGACAGATGGCATGGGTTGGACAGTGGGCCCATTTGCTTCTGGTAAGATGCAATATTTAAATAGAGAATTGTTACAGATGTAGGCTATTTACCAAAAATACCTATTTCATTGAAAAGCGTTGGATTGTGCACCTATCTTATTTTATAAAAGCTATATATATAGCTTTTATAAAACAAGATAGGTGCACATATATATAGCTTTTATAAAACAAGATAGGTGCACAACCCCCTTTATTTATATATAAACTCTATACACTCCAGCATTGGTTTTGGATGATAATTTTTTAAAATAAGGCATGAGTAACAAATTCAATTTTATTTTAGGGTATTTTGAATTAAAATTGTTTATGGTTACAAAATGATATTAGGTATGTAGCCCTTTGAATGTTTATTTTCAGTATTTGCTTGTTTTTCTAACCTTGTTCAAGTAGTCAAATGTTTAGTATATGGTTCCTAATTCCAATGACTACATCATGCTTCTGATCACACGCTTGATTAATCATTTTTTTGTTTGTTTGGGTTGATTCAGTGTTTACATTTTTGCCCAATTTAAACCAAATGTGTAATAATGAAGTTGGTTTTTGATGTTTGTTAATATATTATATCATATCTATTTTAAGGTTATTGATATGATATCATATGATCTTTATTCTTCTACTTTCTCACTGATTATCCATCCATAAGCACAAAGTTCTTTAATTTCTAAATGGTGAAACCATTTAGAAAAATACCTTTGGGGAAAAACAGATTTTTGTGACATCCATTCTGTGACATCCCCTCACACCAAAATGAGTGTAGGCTAGCACCAAATCGACATATGTTTTACCTTCCAGATGTGAGTATAAGTATTGTTTGTCATAGGCCTCTTTTTTTGTTGTAATTTTAAGACTGTGTGGTGTCATTCTTGTCCTCGTTTTGGGTTATTTCAAATTGTGACCATTCAAATAAAAGTAGAAGCTGAGTTCCAAGAGGAATTTAGCATGGGGGGGTTTAACATTTCTCTTGAAATGAAATGGGCCAGCTTTGGTGATGCAGTATGAACTTTCGGCTTTTCTATATTTGTATGTGTCTGTGTGTATGTTTTTAGAATGTGGGTGTGACATTTGAAAGGGCAGCTACATCATCTGTAGATTAACAAGAAGAGGTCCGCTGTTTCCTTTTGCATTCCTGAATTCTGTGCTTACGCATAATCAACATGGTATTAGGTTTACATTGACATTCAGTGAGAATTCAAGATGTTTGTGGAATGTGTTTTCTTTTATGGATTGTCTCAGGACACTAATCAGGTTGGCAATTCAATTATTTTTCATATGTACATACATGAGTTTTGAACTTTTTGAGGGGTAGAAACACCACGAAGACCCACTTCGTTAGGAGGAAGGAGGGGGAGTGAAAGAACACTTTCCACTCTTGCACTGAGAGGTTTTGTACTGAGTGTGGTTTAACAGACAGGAAGTAGCTGAAACCCAGTGACACATTTCCTGTCAGTGCAAGCTTCACAGGTCAGTTTGTGGCTGCCTTTTCTTCCTTCTCTTTTCTCAATTATATTTGTTGTATCTGTTTTCGCTTTCCACTCCCACTTGCTCTGCCACGACGGCGGTGCTCTGCCACGACGGCGGTGCTCTGCCACGACGGCGGTGCTCTGCCATGACGGGGGAGGGGCGCGTGTGTATATAATGATCATGGATTTTAGGGAACTCATGGTTGGTTTTAAAGTTGTAGAAGGTAGTTTTATAGTTACAATGACACATGACGTGATGGCTCTTCAGAATTAGCCATTAGCTAATTAGAATTGCCACGTAGTGTTGTCAGGCCACGAGTGCTGTAGCTCTTCTAATGTATCATCCCATGGCTGTGATGTCACTACTAATACCACTGCTAGTACATACACACATTTTACATTTAGCTATCCTTGTGGGGACCCCAATCATTATTACTATTGAAACATATATTTTTTCTAACCTTAACCTGAAAAGCCTTACCATAACCCTGTCTAAACTTAACCACTAGCATGAAAATAACTATTTGTCTTGGGGACCGGGGAAATGTCCCCACCAAGTAAAATGTCCTTGTTTAATTCTTGCAGAGATTCTTGATCCCCAACTGTATGACAAACAGCGTGTGCACGCACGCACGCACGCACGCATGCACGCACGCACGCACGCAGGTTTAGGTTGCTTTGGTGATGAAAGTATGTCGTTTCTGTACATTGTGTTCTTGTTTTGGAGAAGCTGCGGCTGTTCCTTCACTCTTAAATTAGCAAACAACCTCTCATTTTCTACGGACAATCAGTTTGGTCTGCTTAAAGTACTTGTCTGATGTTTAATAAATGTCAAGACAACAGTTAGTATACAGTCTGTCAGTAGTGGTTTTTGCTGTTGTCAAATGTCATTTTCTTAGCCTTTGGTCTGCTGACACCAGCAGTATTTCTTTCCCTGTTCATGTCCATGAGTCAAAACCAGGCAAAAAGTCAGTGCCAGGCTCGATAGTATTCTACCATCACTGAGCTCCAGAACAAACTTGACACCAGCTTAATACCACTGAGTCATTTCCCAACAGGAACCCAGAGGATTCCTGCAAAACAGCACTTCTCTGCCGGCCAAAGACCTTGACAACCACGTCAACGTGGTGCTTTTCTTGCAGATCAGCTCTTTGTACATGTGGTCCGAATTGGTTAACCCTCAACGTAGCCTGCCTTTGCTAGGTAATGGCTGGCAGTTTTTGGGTTCTATCTCTCAGGCCTGAGCTAATTCCACTTGAATGGAGGGCTGTATTCCCTCTTGGGTTTTGTGATGAGCTGTTTTAATTGACTGCACTGGGGTTAGTTTTCTTAACCTTTGTAGTGTTTTGCTTGTGAAGAGAAGAGCTTGATTTAATGCTTGCTGTCTTGTCTTACTCGGTCCAAACTTGTGTTGAGAAAACGAAGCAGGTTCTACCGGAAATACCAGAAATGCCAGTCAGTTTGCTTGCTCACGCCATTTAGGAAAGGACACCGTTATTTTTTTCCCCTCTTTCCCCGTCAAAGGCGTTCATTAGGTCAGTCACTAGTCTTTTTCCAACATAAGCCACAAGCGTGCTGGCGGCGCTGTGCCCGTAATCTCACTGGTTCGGGGCGGATGAATATTTGTGCACGCAGCGCCACCCAGACATAGTTATTCCAGAACCACCGGAGAACGCTCCAGCCAACCTTAAAACAACAATGTCACCCATTTTTCTGAAAATGAACTGTCTGACATTTTCTTTTTGTCATTTAAGGTTGGAACTATTTGCTCTTGGTTGGTTTATCTCGTTTTCCCACAGAGTGCGCACAGTGACCACATGTGGGCTGACTCATTGCCTTGTGATTTTAATTGGCTTAAATTACCTCCCTTTTATTGTCTCTGAGGAGAGCGAAAACGATGGAAGTGTAGCCTGCAGGGAGCTGTATGTTTGTTCATAAGGGGGGAGGGTTTGCATTTTGTGAGATGTTCGGAGCACGGCTAGGCCTGACAAATCGAGATGTTTTCTTCCACCTGACAGGCACATATGTTCTACACAATACGACATTCTGTAACGTCGCTCCCTTCCGAACCAGCCTCAGGGCTTTACGGCATGTGCCGGGTGAGGCTGAACTGGCTTCTGCTGTTTTGTTCCCTGTTAGCTGCGTATTCCTACCACAGCTGGCGCGAGGAAGCACTACAACAGACCGCCACATTCGTTTGACAGCGGGGAGAGGGGAGGAGAGCGCGTCACATGACGTGAGCGGTGGCGGCGGAGTGTTAATTCCTCCCGCTGCTCGGAAACACTGAGGCCGGCCGAGAGCAGCCACACCCAGGCTAAAGTCAAACGGCTTGCTTTTCTCTGTGAAGGCATGGGAAATTGAGTAACACTTAAACAGAATACGAGTCCCTCCCTTCACTGGTCTGCTTTCCTCGGTTCTAACTCTGGCTGACGTAGACTAATCTGTCTCGGTTTGCCTGTGCAGACAAGGCAGCTGTTGTGCTCTGGGATGGTGTGCAGGTTTCTCTAATGGCTTAGTGTCTTTCTGTAGTATTCATCTCTGCCCCTCAGCACTAGCCTAGCCAAATCAATGATTCACTGTCAGAAGGGCTAGAGAACACCCACGTGCACTAATGTCTAAATGAACACACACACACACGCACACGCGCACATGCACACGCGCGCACACACACACAGCTTGCTTTAGAAACCATCAGGTATGAAGATCTGTCTTTTCTGTCTTGATGTTTCTGTCGATATTTAAATCAGACTTTCTGTATTATCCTCAGACAACTCCTTTGTGATTGGAGGGTGCAAATGGTTAATTTAGTCATTTAGTCTGTAATCTCAAAGATAAGGAAATCTAGAACTGGAAAGTGCCATGCATCGACCAAAGTAACAGACAGCAATGGCAGACATGATAAAGAAGAGTAAGGGGAAATTGAAGGGAGATGTGAGGATGAATGCTAGGGGTCATATCATTCCTTTTTTAAAGGGACTGTTCATTAAAAAAACTAGTTTTCATCACCCGGCTTGATTTTAAAATGACCTTTCCCTTTAAGCCTAAAAGAGAGCACTGAAGTTCTACGACCGCTAGTCATAGAATTAAATATTCCTTAAATAAATCTCAATGTATTCTGTATGCAGCTATGACAGGGTTCCATTGCAACGTGATCCCTATATGTTTCCATCCTTCCCAGAAAAGCAGAGACGGGGGTTCTGCCCTGTCCAGGTTGGCTGCCTGCTCTGTGTGCGGTCTGGGCCATAGATTGAGCCACTGGGGTGTATAGAGTCACTCAGTGGCCAGGACTGACAGAGTCGTGGGCCTACGGAGGTAGTTTAATGTGGGGTCTAGAACGGAAGGCTCCAACTGCACTCTAAACCCCCTGCTCTCCATGAACCCCCATCAGTCCTCAAGGGGGGGGGTGCAAATTTCCCCAGCAGATGCCAGAAGCATTGGCAGCCGGGGGACCCCAGATGGCAATAGCCAGCTGTGAGTGGCAGAAGTGGGCATGTTAATGGCCCATGGGCAGAGCGTGAGTGAGAGAGTGAGGGAGGGAGGGAGGGAAAGAGTGAGTGAGGGAAGGAGAGAGAGGAGTGAAATAAAAACAATGGCCTTCAGTACTCTTTCCACTTGCTTTTCTGTAAGCTTCATATTACCCCAAAACAGACATAAGTCAGAAGAAACGTGAAGAGGGACTTTTAATCACACATTTCACCCCCCCCCCCGCGCGCCCTGTTAGTACCCCGCCCATTTTCCCCTCTCTGCACCACCCCCGCGTCCCTCAGAGACACAATTGGGACCAGGAATGCACTTTGTCAGTCACTCAGGCATTTCAAAGCTAAGCAGGCCCCACCCTGCTGCAGGGAAGTCAAAGGGTTGGAGAGCTTGGGGGTTCTGTACTGCTGTCATCCTCTCTCTCTCTCCCTCACTGTCCCTGTATCTCTCTCTGTCGCTCAGTGCTGTGGTCGGCTCTCCTCGCATCCCCTCTCCCTTTAATCTGTATCCAGTCCACCGGCTCCTCCCTTTCCCCTGCGCAGCCCTCGGGACTAGCCTGGGGGGTGGGGTGGTGGTCTATGTTCGTGCTACAACCCACCCTCATGCCCCCTCTCCCTCCCGGAGGATTCTGGCAGAGACCACCAGAAAGTCTGTTCTTTTCCTGGAGCTTGTGTTGCGTTCCTCCGCCCCGCCCATGTGACTGGTGGTTCCACAGTACCCCCCTCACACCCACACACACACACTTCTCCTTCATTTAAACTGGCCCTCATGACCAGGGGTGAGGACGCTTCCTTGCGGTGGAGGGGAGGGAGAGAACGAAATTCAGACTGAGACTTAAGCCAACCACAGTTTGCTTCTATCATGTTTGTTATCCGTCAAGATATTCTATATCTTGACCAGACATGTTGGTGCGAAGGACAGCAGAATCACATGACACATTTCAATGACCAGTACACGGTCAAACACCTAGACTGAATTACCTACATTTCAGTGACTAGTACACGGTCAAACACCTAGACTGAATTACCTAAATTTCAGTGACCAGTACACGGTCAAACACCTAGACTGAATTACTTACATTTCAGTGCAGAGGGTAATCCAGCGTACTAAGTGCATGCATTTTCACACTTTCGAAATTACTCTCATTGCCTGCCCTCTGAACTAATGCCATTATTAGAAGTGGTTGATCTCCGGTGGCAAAATGCTGTTCTCTGGTGCACTTGAGGGATTATTAAGTTGTTCAGAAAATAACAGATCATTTAGAAATGAAGTAATCTATCATGTTACTCTATTATACTTTGAACAATCCGAAAGATTACTATCTTTCATTTAACTCTACTCCGTAACAGATTTGAGGTAATCTGCCTAACATGTGAATTTAATGAAGGATTTCTGCAGCCAAATGACTCAGCGTGTGTAGCCAGGCAAGTTCCTGTGGGATCAAAACCACACCACTTGTAATTCATGAGCGACACGGGTCCTTGTAGGGGTTCAGAGCCTTGCTCAAGGGTACGACGGTATAGGCCGGCAACGGAGATGATCTGATACCAGCAGGAAGGGGACAGCGAAAGGGGACCCCTGAAGTATGATGCCACATAATCTTGAACAGTAGAATGTTATTGACGTGATTATTGCTGTAACGTTAAAATCACGCACATTTTAAGTGTGATCAATGCATTTGAAAGCGTGGTGCGTTCTTCCATGTTCTCACTGCCAGCCTTGATTCCGTTGGAACCCTGTGAGAGTGTCTGTGATGCAGGCAGGCGGATTGGGAACGTCTGAGCCAAGAAGGAACCGGTGACCTTCATTAGCCACAGTAGAGATGGAGGGAGCGAGCGGTTGTCTCTTCTACAGGCCTTTTCGCAGTACTGTGCTGTCTGTGGTATTGTCTTATGTCTTGGCACGGCACACGTAAACTCTAAGGGGCTACCTGGGCCTAGAGCCTTACACATTCTGTCAGGCATCAACATTGTTGCTGCCGGCAATGCGTTCTGATGGTAGCGGCTAAGCTCAGGAAACGCAGAGGTTATTGTGTCTATTGTCTTTACTTCATTGGGCTAGCAGTGTTTAGGCACACAAGACCCTGGTTTGAATTCAGCTTGTATTACACACCACACGTGGCTGTTTATAAAATGGTGTTACAATCAAATAATATGAGTGTGTTGAGTGACTTATTTGATTGTAACAACATTTTATAAGAGTGACAATTGGCGACCGTTTACTGCTGTGTTTTCTGACCGGTTCCTCTCTCTAACCCCTCTCTCAGGCAGGTGTAGATGCTCCAGACGCAGCAGGCCCCAGGAAGAGGCTGCCTCCATCCAGGCTCAGCGCGGCTCTTCTCTAATTCCTGGGTCTTTCAGTTGCACTGCGTTGCACATTCTAACAGGCAACCACAGAGAAAAAAAAAAGCACAGGAGTGAGGAGGCCACTGGAGATTCTCAAGAAGGGAAGCCATTTTGTTTGGACCCACAGAGACTACAGCAGTGAAGTTGACCATTGAACATTGATTTGAGTGTATCCTGTGATTGGAAAGTCCCCAAAGGGGTGTGTATCCCTGTCTGTCCATCTTTGTTCTACACTTGGACCTCCATTGTCATGGCGACAGCGGTGCAACCCAGCGAACTGGTGTTCGAGTTTGCCAACAATGGAATGGATGAGATCAACCAGGTATTTATAATAAAGTTTAGCAGTAGTCATTAGAAGTTTTTATGTCTTAATGTCTTACCACCACCCCATCATAGCCTAGTGTTAAGAACATTTGGGTCAGTATGCAAAAGGTCGTTGGTTTGAATCCTCGGAATGAGGTAAAATGTTGTTTTGCAATTGAGCAAGGCACTTAAACTAAATTGCTGCTGTAAGTAGCTCTGTATGGAAGCATCAAATGTAAAATTATGGAATTTTTTGCAAGAAACTTTCCGGGTACCTTTTTCTTACCCACTTTTGAAATAAGTTATTCAAAGGATTAGCTAATCAAAGACATTTCATCCAAAACCAACAACGCATTTTACATTTGATTAATTACTTGGTTGGAGCGATTCCATCAGGGATGTTATTGGCGGTGATCGCTGTCTTGGTGACGTGATTGAGAGGAGTGAAAGAGGAAGGATTTGTGGGAAGAGGGCTGGGCAATGGAGTTTGGGCTCTTGGCAGAACCAAGACGGAAAGTGTGAGAGACCTGGAGTTGGGACTCTTTTAGTGTGCATGGGAGACCAAGTTGGGACTTTGCCAGGACCCAGTAAATGTATGGCACAATGGTTACTCTGTGCTTGTGTGTGTGGGTTTCGAAATGTTTGTCTGAGTGAGTACACCTTAGTGTCCAGGTGTGCACTTCGCTTACTGTGTGTGTGTGTGTGTGTGTGTGTGCGTGTGTGCGTGTGTGCGTGTGTGCGTGTGTGCGTGTGTGTGTGCGTGTGTGTGTGCGTGCGTGCGTGCGTGCGTGCGTGCGTGCGTGCGCGCACGCACATGTGTTCCTATTTAGTACATTTGGTTCATTGAAGTTGTTGAAACATATGTTTTTGTCTGAAAGAAGCTGTACATTTTCCGACTTGTACAACAGAGGCTTTTTAATGTTTTGATGACATGATTGACAATGTTGCCTGCAATGTTTCATTTTTAGGTTATACAGAAGTTCTTTGAATGTTTTACTTTGGTTCCTCAAGTTTTTTTGTCAATTTTTTTTACAACAAAAATAGCAGGTTATGATGTTCCTTTTTAGAACTATAATATTTGCAGTGTTTTAATAAGTCTCATAACACAGCTAGGACACATTACATTTTTAAAAATGGAATGTTAGCTCTTTAACATTCTTAGAAATTAATTTTAAAACCAACCATGAAGAAACTTCAGGGATGGCATTTTCTTAACAAAGATTGCTAGAACATTGGTTAGCTTTGAAAATAGATAGCTATCTGTGTTAGTTTAGTTATTCAATTTTTTGACTTGTGAATTGGAATATTGAACTAATTATCAAAATGACCCCACTAGCTTATTTAACAAACTACTTTTAAACAAACGAATAGTAGTCTCTGTGTCTTATGAACTTAAATTCTGGAGCATGCCTGATTGCTGACTGTCTGCTTACTGCAGATTACTTGCTCCACAAATAAAATCTGTTAAAAACCGCTAATAAAAAAGCTAATAATTACCAGGTCTAAATTTAACAGAATTATGAGAAAAAAAGCAATATGCTGATGTCAAAATGAAAATCGATAAAGTTGCCATCTGGAGTAGGAATGAGTCTGCCATCAGGGAAACAACACTGAACATTCAGTACCAGAATTTGTGAAAAGGTACAGACACTTCTGATGTAGTACTTTTTTAAATAGTTTGAAAGGTCACCTGTTGCCACTATCAACAGGTTACTTTAGTGGTATTCTATGTCCAAAATAAGTATTTTACCAAGAGTGGTTGTGTGGTTGTTCTCAGTGATTGTACAAATCTGGTTCTTGCTTGAGTAATTTAAGAATCAGGTTCCAGGCAATCATGGCTCGGTACAATAAAACTCTGCATTGCTGTGAGTTTGTTTTAGACTTGGTGACTGTGAAGTAACCCTTGGTGGAATTGTTTTGTAGGCTGGGTGTCAGATCGGTGTGTAATTTGATCATGTATACAGTTTAGACTTGTCACTAATATTTATTATATTAACTAAAAAAAGAATCAGAAATCAGTCAATTTCTGACATTTGAGAAGCTTCCAATGAATTCTCTTAAACCTTGTGGTGACAGATAATATAAAGCCATAACAAGGGAGTGCAAAAGATTCAGCCCTGTGCTGGGGAAGCTCCCATTGACACATGGAAGAAATTGCCCTAATAAGAACAAAGTTACCTTACCATTGGCTTCCACCTTTGGATCATTAAAGTTTTTGTCACATTTTCTGAAATAAAATCCCCGCTGTTGAAGCACAGTTGGTCAGCCTGATGCTGACCCATTAGCATTTTACAGAAGTTGGAGATAAAGGAATACAATTACAACAAGTACAAAAGAGTAATATCTATGTTATCACAGTTAGCACAGTAATTAGGAAGTTGAAGTTGCATCACTCCACCCTGGGCAATGTCAAGAAAAATGCTGTCCCTAAAAAAAAAAACAGCCCTCAAACAAGATAGACTTTTGTGAAAAGGCACAGAGAACACACTGATCACTTTTAAGGAGCTACAGAGTTGTCAAATTACTGTTACTGATACCCAGCCTGAAACCACAAAGAGCAATAATTGCAAAAATTGAACAACAAGAATTGATGCAGAATGGCTAGGAAAAACACCCTCGTACTGTAGGGTCGAAACGTAGGAAGCAGAGTTTATGCTTGACTTTACTTTTTGACGGCCAATATGGGACTATATGAGAATTACGGCCGTATAGAACAGCTACTGGACATATCTTTTCAATAGCCATATAATAGCCTACATTTAAACAGCAATAAAACACAAACTCTATGATCCAACAAAGGTTTTTTATTTAAATTAGTCAGCAGAATGAACTCTTCACAATCTTTGGGAACTGTGCATATAGGCCTCACCTAGGGCTGTCACAATTATTACATAATTGCCTGATCGAAATAATTTAAGTCAGAATGCAATTATAATTTTTTTTTTATAGACAATGATCTTTTTGCACAATATTTTGATTCCAAAATCATGTTTCCATGTTTCCTAAGGGATTTATAAGCCAGTATTAGAAATGTCTCAACAAATGGTCTACCATGTGAATTATGTCCGTTTTCATAGGATGTCAGAGCGTTTGACAGCTCTGCTGAAATGTATAGGCGCAGATCCTTTACTGAAACTCGTTTGCTTCTAAATTTCAGTATGTTTAATTCTAGTTTAGAATTGTTTTGCAATGCACCATAATATAACCTAATTTTGCAACATTATTATTTAATAGACATTAGACAAGCACGTTTCTTATTTGTCGCCTCAAATCTGATTGACCATAAGAAAAAACACTCAAGTCTGTGTAAAATATTTTGACTAATATTGTAAGTTGGCTTTTGTCATTTCCAACCATATTTCCTAATTAGATAATGCACATTAAAATGTATGGATATAAATACAGCTCCGGGAAAAAAATGAGACCACTGCACCTTTTTCTTTCCTTTACAAAAAAATTTTAAAGGAAGGTTTTGAGTGAGGAACAGAAGCATTCAGTTTGCAGTGGTCTCTTAATTGTAACCCATCTGTTCCTCACTGAAAACCTTCCTTTTTGACTTTTTTGGAAAAGAAAGAAAAAGGTACAATGTTCTCTTAATTTTTTCCAGAGCTGTATGTTGTCCCACTGCATTGGTATTAAATGTTGAAATGTTGAAACGTGTTTTGTAAGTAAGGCTATTTCAAATAACTAGTCTTTTCTGTGGCCATGCTGGCCTCAGTTGCACCATCGCTTGTTTTTTTTTTCCAAACCGGCCCGGGGATGTCTGTTTTGCCTCCGACATTTCGGAGTCGTATGCTGGAGCTGCTGCCGGAGCGTGCAGCTTTTGAATTTGGCGCCACGCTTAGTCCAAAACACTCAGTAATGTCTTACTGTATGAGCGAGCGGAGGCTCACTGTTTTCTTGGCCACAGATCAAATAGGTCACACAATATTATCAAATAGGTATTAGGCTAATAATCTATTTATTTATTTGGCATATTTCCCACCAGATATTTTGGCCATTGATATCTTCATCTGCCGGACAACTACACCTGATACCGGCGAAAAGCTGGCATTTGCCAGCAAACGTAAACCCTGGTAGGAAGAAACCTAGAGGAGCCAGTCCCTGAGATGTGGCCAGTCCTGTTCTATCTGTTCAGGTTGCAGATGATACGAGTACACCAACTTCTAAGCCACATTTTGTTTGTGCGTGTTCATCTGACCAGCAGGTTGATAAATGCAGGTGGGTAGCACCTAGTGTCTTTAGGCAGAATCCAGATCAGCTGCACAACCAGGCTACACAAGGACAAGGACGACCAGGTGGATTGTGGGTAGTGACAGCAGGAATCATCATGCAGCAATTACAGTGAGGGAAAAAATTATTTGATCCCCTGCTGATTTTGTATGTTTACCCACTGACAAAGAAATGATCAGTCTATAATTTGAACGGTGAGAGACAGAATAACACCTAGGGCTGTCGCAATTATTACAATTATATCAAGAATGTTATAAATTGATTTGCATTTTAATGAGTGAAATAAGTATTTGATCCCCTCTCAATCAGAAAGATTTCTGGCTCCCAGGTGTCTTTTATACAGGTACCTGTATAAAAGACACCTGTCCACAGAAGCAATCAATCAATCAGATTCCACCATGGCCAAAAACAAAAAGAGCTGTCCAAGGATGTCAGGGACAAGATTGTAGACCTACACAAGGCTGGAATGGGCTACAAGACCATCGCCAAGCAGCTTGGTGAGAAGGTGACAACAGTTGGTGCGATTATTCGCAAATGGAAGAAACACAAAAGACAAACCTGCATTTGTCATCCATTTTTGCATAATTTCTTTGAAAAATAAAATTTTTCCATTCCTCACCAACCTAGGGGAATTCAACAGTTCTCACAGTTTCTTAACAGCTTCGTATTAATCAAAAATGTGAATAAATGATTGTACAAATAAATCACACTAAAGAAGCTTACTATTCCTCTTTATCAATTAAATAACAAATTTGTCAGAAACACACACACACACACACACACACACACACTCAATCAATCAATCAATCAATCAATCAATCACTCACTCAAGGGGGGTATTGTTATAGCTTCAGGCATCCTAAATAATTTTTCTTCTTATTGTCAACCCCAAAGTTAATTTTACAGTGAGTTTTTTGTATAGCTTTTTTGTATAGTTAAGTGTCATTGTTCAAATAAGAGGGAGCTAATATGTGTGCTTTAGAATGCTTTAGAATGTGTGCTTTAGATGTGTTACATAAAAGCATCTCAGTGGCCAGGTAGTTCATATCTATGGGATAATCTCTCTAAAATACTGATACATGGCTCTGGTCAGCATTCCAATCAAATTGAGACCACTTCTCTGGAATGACTGAGGCTTTAACTATATGCAAATGAGTGCATTAATAAAAAGAATTTGACATTAGACGTTGAAAGCATCAATGTTTCTGTAACTTAATCTGCTTTTTTCTAAATAATTATTTAGCATGATTTGAACTAATTATTTTTTTGAATAAATCACAATTAACTAAAGAAAATGTCTGTAGTGCAGTGTAATTAATTGCTCCTGTAAATCACTGTGGATAGCAGTTTCTGCTAAATGACTTAAATGTAATCTATCTAGAACCAAGCCAAATTCTGTGACTTTGGCTAATATACTTTTTTTGTTGGAATGACGTGTTGTCATACCAAACCAGGTATTGGGTATAAAAGTCAATGTGCTGGTATTGTAACAACACTAGTTTGAGCTGTGTTTGTGTGTGCGCAAGCCTGCTTGTGTCTTTGTATAGTTGTGGAGGGACACGTCACTGAATCCCCTCTACTGAATGGCACATGTTCAGGCCTAACCAGACAGACCTGTTGTGAAAGGCCGTTTGTGAGGTGGCAAGTTAATTCCACCGAGACGCCTTGCATTGTTTGGAAATAACACAAGCCTCCTTTGGTTCCTCCCTGCATCCATGCCTCCAAAACCTAAGGATTACATCGCCTGTCCACTTGGCAGCCTAAAGCTCTGGGATAGCTCATTTAAATATTTTGGTAATGCTAAGGTGACTGACTGTGGCCATATTGTTTTCCCCTGGAGCTAGTTTGAAAGGGTCTGTTTTCCCTCTTTATTAGGGCTGCTGGAGTCAGAAAAAACTGCAGCTAGCCTATAGCCTGATGGACTGTAATGATTAGCTTACTTATATTGGCTTTTACAGTCAATACGTAACTCCCAGAATCAAGGCCATGGGGTAATGTCCTCAAAATTAACTTTAGCACAGTTTAGAGTCTGAAAGCTGCTCTTAAGAGTTCCATGGAAGCTTGGGGTGGACAGCTTTTGCCTGAACACTCATTCAAGTAAAGCACTTCCCAGGTCCAGTCTTTCAAATAATCCTTCTTGAAGTGTTTTAGCTACTTTAGTTAGCCATATAATGTTTGCCATTGACTTCCACTATAAAGCCCCCTTAAGGGATGTTGAAAGTACATAGGTGGGGCTAAAAAATTGCAGCTTCGGCAGGTAAAGCAGAAGTGTGTTGATTATACAGGAACCTCACACACACAGGGGCTTGCTTTCATAGTCGAAACAGGGAACCTAGAGATGCAAATTCTCCGGTGATGCTTATCTCTGGTTTCCCTATTAGAAGCACTGTTTATGGCTACAAACGGAAGATGAGTGCGTTATGCCTCTTGTTTAATTCCTACCAAATACCCCACTGCTTGTTAACGTTAATACAGCTGAGAGTATTTCTTTGCTCATTCTTGTAGGATGATATGTTGTAGACATCAACTGCTTTGCAAGATACTAGACCCCCATGTTTCCTTTGGGTGTATCACGAAGGAGTATCACGTTAAGTTAGTCAGCTTGCTTCATTAAATGTTTTTCTGGAACATTCTAGAAAATTCTGGAATTTTAGGAAACTTGAGTTGATATGGGGTATAGACAATATCCACTTGACTGTCGTAAAGTGGTCAATGTAACTCAACCAAAACAAAACAGATGCCATAAAAATGTTTAGAGGAAAATCTTGTTTTTTATACATTTTTTTCCTCTGTATTTCATAGGTTCAAATTGGGGTGTGATGGTTTTGTGGATTTTTCGGAGTGGTAGACAACCTAGAAATCTGTTATTTTGTCTCTGAGCAATGGGGTAACCCAAAATGCTAGAGGTTGTTGCTGTAAATGAGAACATAGTCTCAGTTAGCTTACCTGGTAAAAAAGGGGTTCAAAGAATGTCAACCCCAATATATGTTCATGTCATTGTCACAAATCAACTATTTTCTCAATGCTAAATATGTTACCAACTTTCAGTACCAGTCAATGTTTTTTTACACACCTACTTTTTCAAGGGAATTTCTTTAGTTGTCCTATTTTCCACATTGTAGAATAATAGTGAAGACATCAAAATTATGAAACAACACAGAATCACGTAGCAACCAAAAAATGCATTTCACATTGTAGATTCTTCAAACTAGCTGTCTGTTGCCTTGATGACAGCTCAAATATGCAAAGAGAAACGACTGTCCATCCTAAGACATGAAGGTCAATCAATCTGGAAAATATCAAGAACTTAGAAAGTTTCATCGCAAGAAAGTGCAGTAACAACTGTCAAGCGCTATGATGAAACTCACAAGGGCCGCCACAGGAAAGGAAGACCCAGAGTTACCTCCGCTCCTCAGAGTTACCCAGAGTTACCTCTGCAGTTCATAGGAGTTGCCCGCTTCAGAAATCGGCAATTAACTGCACCTCAGATTGCAGCCCAAATAAATAAATAATGGAATAAACGGACAACATCCACTGTTCAGAGGAGATTGCGTGAATCAGGCCTTTATGGTCAGATTGTTGCAAAGAAACCACTACTGAAAGATGTCAACAAGAAGAGACTTGTTTAGTCCAAGAAACACGAGAAATGGACATTAGACCTGTGGAAATATGGCCTTTGGTCTGATGAGTTCAAATTTGAGATTTTTTGTTCCAATTGCTGTCTTTGTGAGATGCAGAATGGGTGATCTCTGTTTGGTTCCCACCTTAAAGCATGGAGGAGGAAGTATGATGGTGTGGGAGTGCTTTGCCCGGTCATACTGTCAATGATTTATTTAGAATTCAAGGCACACTCAACCAGCATGGCTACCACACCATTCTTCAGCTATACGCCATCCCATCTGGTTTGTGCTTAGTGGGACTATCGTTTGTTTTTCAACAGGACAATGACCCAAAATACAGCTACAGGCTGTGTAAGGGCTATTTGACAAAGAAGGAGAGTGATGGTGCTGCATTGGATGACCTGGCCTCAACCCGACCTCAACCGAATTGAGATGGTTTGGGATGAGTTGCACCACAGAGTGAAGGAAATGCAGCCAACAAGTGCTCAGCATATGTGTGAAGTCTTTCAAGACACATGTAGCTGGTTGAGAGAATGCCAAGACTGTGCAAAGCTGTCATCAAGGCGAAAGGTGGCTGCTTAGAAGAATCTAAATCATAAATGTATTTTAATTTGTTTAACCTTTTTTTGGTTACTCCATGGATCCATTAGCATTATTTCATAGTTTTGATGTCTTCATTATTATTCTACAATGTGGAAAATAGTAAAAATAAAGAAATACCCTTGAAAGAGTAGGTGTCCAAACTTTTGACTGGTACTGTAAATGTTTGGGAAAAAATAATGAAATTGACAAATATCCAATTTGTTACATCAGAGTTTTTGACACTACTAATCTTCTTTCTTCTCAGTCTGCATTCCAGTAACCTCTTTACAGCATATATTTTTCCATTTACAGTCAGTTTTTCTCTACAGGAAAAATGAAACTGTATGAGAATATTGACGAAAGCTAGCTAGCTGGGTAACTATTTTATCCTGCTCTCTGACATACCCCCAAATATTTTACATTACTAGAAAGCAGGGTCAATGTGGTAGCCAGCTAACTTTTAAAATTGACTCAAAATGTAAAAAGTATATGACATACATTTTTACATATGCTTGAAATGGGCATGGTCTCACTCACTCAAAAACCAAAAACCGATATCTAACGACATTTATCTTTCTTAATGAACCAGAGAATCCACAGTCATTTCTGGTCATTTTCTTTTACTCATTCATCCTTCTTTGTTATATAATTCTTTGGCTTGGTGGTGAAAATGGAGCCTCATTATATCTAAACAACAGCAGACATCTTCTGTCTTGTCAGCAGACTGTTTCTGTCTGGTCTGGTCCTGCTTCTAGGAAGCGGAGACTGTGGTGTTAATGTACAAGAGAACTTACACACATGCTCAAAGCCTCAGACATCAGTGAGCCCAAAATGGGAATAAAAGACAGCATGCTACTTACTGACAAAGACACCTGGTAGTATGTTTAGCTATAGTCTGAGGAAAAACAGATAGCATGCTCATATTTTGTATGAACGACACATCAGCCTTTACAGTCAAAGCACAAATAAGTTATTATTTTGCAGTTGTCCCAAGTGGTTGCATGGCCTTCACTAAGATAATGGCCTGTGAAATGCCTGATGGATCTCTTCATTTTGATGTTTACATAGACCAATAGCTTATAACGACTCTCTTTACATTACCTCATGTAGGTTTGTGTGTGGCAATGGGCTATTAGTATGCTGTTGGTTTGAGGTAAAATATGGGATTGACTGAAAGTAGGAATGAACATGCTCAGACACCTGGAATTCCTGAGGGTCAAGCATAACAATGCAGACTTGCGCTTTTAG
This sequence comes from Esox masquinongy, assembly GCA_016801175.1. Classification (NCBI taxonomy): domain Eukaryota; kingdom Metazoa; phylum Chordata; class Actinopteri; order Esociformes; family Esocidae; genus Esox; species Esox masquinongy. The sequence continues at coordinate 32,714 of JACXGI010004492.1, read as the reverse complement.
AGAAGAGCGAGACTGCTAACCCACTGAAATGTACTTCTACGATGGACATTCCCAGTACTTTCTATTTCTATGTTTGAACGTTCTGGCAATCTAGATACTCTGAGAATGACCAAATAAGCTAAAATCTTACAATGTGCTGCAACATCTCAAGGGACTGAAAGTGTAAATGAATATAACATCAGAACATTGAAAGGCTTAGCCATTAAACTTTTTGTTATGTCACCATTTTGGAATTTGTCCCAATGTTGTTACTTGTCTTTCAGTATGATTAGGTATTTGGCCACTTATGGTTTTCTAATAAAGAACTTGCATAAACATTTCAGGCGGGACAGATCATTCCTGCAATAACCTGTAGTCTGCTGCCATCTCCTGGTTGTTGTCAGGAGAAATGTTTCGGTCTCTGAGTGTTCTGTAAACAGGTTTGAAAACATTGCACTGCTTGATCAGATACTTTTTGGTTGGTTTATTTCTTTTTTGTAGTTTGTTAATATTTTGAATAGCTAGCCAGGAGTCCTGCTTATTCTGTGCCCTTTTGGACCCACAGTTTTTGGCCTGTTATGGAAAAAGAAAGGTGCCATCCACACGGCGTTGTGTTTGTGGTGCTGTTGAAGTCAGGAAAATAACAGCGTGCTGATGGAAAAGAAAAACGGTGTGTTTACTCCCCAAGGACCTTTGAGTCACAGCATGAGAGCGGACAAAAGCTAGTTGTCCGCAAACATGATCTGTCTGGGGAAACCAATGGCCATATTACATAGGGTTGACCATAAGGGCGAAGAAGGAACCCCCACCTGTACAAAAAATGTGTTTAAGTCGAACCTGACCATTTGTATTCCTGGAATAAAGGACAAACATGAGTGGTCAGCGTTGACAGGGCGGCCAGATGTGTCTGGTTAGTAGCCGTACACTCCCATTAGTCATTACCCTTTATGGTTTGTCCAGAACCCCGGTCATTTCCTGTGTTGAGAAATACTCCACTGAAAATTAGGGGCATGACTTTAAATGCCCGCAATAAACCACAGGGATATAAGTGAATCAGTTGATGGTACTCATGATTAAACCTGTGTCAGCCTTTTGGGTGTGCATCTCCAAGAATGTGATTCTAACATCAGCGTTGTAGAAACGTGCCAAATCAAGCAGCTGGTTTCAGTCTATTAAAGAATGTCCCAGAGGGACACCAAAACACTGTTGAAATGAACTCTGCAGTGTATATATAGGACACTGATTCTTGGAACAAATTCTTTGTAAATGGACTAACGTCATTACCGGGACATTCTTGCATCCATGTTGGTCCTGTGAGAAAATGACTGTGCATGTGGATATGTGCCATTACCAAATTGTAAGAAACTGAAAACAGTGTGTCTGGTTGGTAGGAGGCTGGTCAATGGAGTTCTGCTAATACTAATGCCTAAAATCCCATGGACGGATTGGTATCAAACTCATGGAAACAATATTTGCTACCCACATTATTCCATTCTGGTAATACAGTCTTTGATCAAGACTGGCTTATCGGAGATAGGACATTTCCATTAGCTTACTAACGAATTCACATCTCCTCTGTCATTCGAAACACTTACTGGTTTCTGGGTCAGGCAGGAGAGAACGGTGAGAGAACCTGGGATTAACCTTTATAGAATGATTAAACACCTCTGTGTAAAAACCTGGTATATATGTAAATAATACATTGTGTTCCCTTGCCTGCTTTGAACTAAACCAATGTTTTAGATTTACCAAAGTAACTGTTAAAACAAATACATTTTACACCTATACATTTTTGTAATTTAGGAGTTTCTCTTATTCTGAATGACGTAGACCAGTAAGGGTTAACTGTTTAACTCAAAGACAAAATAGCAGATTTCTCTCTAATAACAGAAGTATCTCGTCTAATACTCCTAACCGCTAGGCTACCTGCCACCTTCCACAGCAGTACTACTCCATCAAAATGAAGTGTTGTACATTGTTCTGTGGTCTCATGTTGGTTTCTCTCTCCGTGTCTTCTGTTGGTATCTCTTTGTGTCCAGCTGGACGACCCGTCCGTGTTCCCAGCTGTCATTGTCGAGCAAGTGCCGGCCGCTGACCTCATGCAGGTGTACTCGGGCATGGAGGCCGACGAGGTGGCAAATGGCATCATGGTGGACACCACGCTACACGTGGCAGAGGAGCCAATTATGAGCAGAGACGTTGGCCTCTCAGGTGAGGGGGGAGAGACAAGCGCATGATGAGATCTAAAGGAGTATTATATTATTACACAATGTCAGCTAAATTTATTTAAAAATCTTCTGGGAATTTTTTTGAAAAGCATTCTCAATACTTGTGTTGTTACCTATTGTGGGCAAAGTATAGCTGAAGTTTGTAAATGCTGTTAAGATGGAACCATGGAATATAGTTTCTCTTGGCCCATCATGAAAAGATGATTATTTCAAGTAAGATATTGATGTACTGGATTAAAACACACTAGCTATCCAGGAACAGAGTTTGATGCAAAGTCAGCATTTGTTCCATGCAGGCATTTGTGCTCTGTACTGAAAACACTCTTTGTGGGCTTATAGTCTGGTTTGTCTTTCTATTCTGATCCCCACCTCTGTTTCTGCCTGGCCATCAGAGACGACAGTGTCAGGTGCAGAGGATAGTATGGAGACCAATGAGGCCGCAGCGGCCCTCCTTAACATGGAGTCCCCCAACAACATCCTGGATGAGAAACGCATGAGTACGTATTTTGTTTCGTGTTTCCTGTCTCTCATTTTTGCATTTTTGTGTGAGTGTTAGGTAGGTAGCTGCAGGTAAATTATAAAATTCTTGATGTTGTGGCACTAGTCTGGTTGGTTGTCTGAGCCCAACTGCAATCTTGAAACCACATTGATTTAAAAAAAAAATATTATATGCTGAAATGTACAGTTTCATAAAGACGGTTGGCATTTTGGTTTTGTCATGTTGTCAGTGGTGTCATTAACTAGATTTTCAGTGTTGTTGTCTCTGGCTTGTTGTATAAGGTCCATGATATAATGTCATTGAGAGTTAAAGAATATACAACTTCTTTACTGTTGTTGTAGTTCACACCTACGGGACTATGCTGGAGTCAGACTACACCTACATTCCCCTGCGGCCGGAGCCCAACGGCTGCATGGATGTATCGCTGGATGAGGAAACCTCCTCCATGGACGAGATCCCTCAGAAGAGTGTGTCCAAACCACAGAGGAAAACAAAAGGTAACTTCTGGACTGGACTGTAGGTGGTGTTCAAACATTATTTAGTCTTAAATCTGTCCTTTGAGGAGAGGCTTTGGAAAATATTTGCTTATAGCCTTATTAGCACATTTTGTCATATGACAGATGTTTTAATTTAGCTATTGCCAGTGATGTGATGAATGGGTGTTGCAACTTGACTTTAACACTTGTCCTTGTTCCCGTCTTAGTGCGCAAGCCGCGGGCCGTGCGTCCTTGCTCACCCATCACCACTCCCAGCCTGCCACTCAAGAAAAAAAGCAAGGAGGGCAAAGGTGAGCGTTCTTTTCAAATCAGCTCGCCTCTCGGAAAAACATCCAATGCTTTTGGATGTTTCCAATGGAAATCAAGGTCTCTCCTGGCCTGTTCTCTTCTCAACCAGACCACCTTTTGAAGAAACAGCCAATCAAAATCAAGGCCCTGTCCGAACCAGTTGGCCTGTTGAAAATAAAAAGAGCCAATCAAAAGCAAGGTCTCTCCTGGCCCTATCTCAACCGGCTCGCCTATATATAAAAAATAAAACAGCCAATCAAAATCAAGGTCTGTTCTTGGCCCCTTCTGTGGGCTAGCGTGCATGTCTCTGCTTATAGAGTGGCGCAATCAGCAGCCAACAGCCCCTGTAGTCCATTTGGGTTGGAACTGAGATCCCTAATTGATGAGGTGCTCTCAAAGTGCTGTGTTTCACATGGAACTGAAAGTGATTGCAGGCCGGAGGGCACATTGATGCACGACTGGCAGAGCCCCTTTCCACCTTCCCCAGTGCGTGTTCCCTCGCACCGCACAAAGAGTGGATGGGGAGGGAGTGGGGGATTGGTTCAGCCGCACACACATACATCACCCTGTCATGCTGGCTGGGACTCAAGTGGCTGCTGGAGGGGTTGCTGTTTTAACCACTTCTAGCCCTAACTGTTTCACAAACAAGGAATCTACTGCCAGAGCCCCTTCCAATTAATTCATTTTCCAACGTTAGTTACACACATGCAACCACATACAGGCAGACACAATGGAATTGACAAATGTATTATTTTCAGTTGTGGGTTTGGAATGATGTGATCAAAGTATTTCCATTGAAGTAAAACCTCAGCAGTGCTGAATGAATTGTAGACAGGCGCAGCAGAGTTCCGAACCCGCGTGTAATGTGTTGGGTTTTTGTTAAAACATGTAATTCCCCCATCCCACCTCCGTGTAGGGAACACCATCTACCTATGGGAGTTCCTCCTGGCCCTGCTGCAGGACAAAAACACCTGTCCCAAATACATCAAGTGGACCCAGAGGGAGAAGGGCATCTTCAAGCTGGTCGACTCCAAGGCCGTGTCCAAGCTGTGGGGCAAACACAAGAACAAACCAGACATGAACTACGAGACCATGGGCAGGGCTCTACGGTGAGAGGAGCATTGCCACACAAACACGGCCGTTATACCAAATCCTTTGCTGTTTGGTACCAAAATAGTGGCATCCCCGAGTTCATGAATAACTCAACGTTTCCCTTGTTTTGTGGGCTGAGGGTCAATCACATCGGTAGACAACTTATTTGATAAAACAGAGGTTAAGACAAACATTACAATTATTAGTTATTATTTAACCTATAATTTGCTGTAGGCGATGGTAACGTTAGCCTGTGCATTGTGAATTATGGTATTACAACATGATGTCTTTAAAAGAAATGCACTGAGAATCCTTTTGAATCCAGCCAGCGATGCACTGGGTGTCAGGCCAATGAGTCCGGAGGACGTTAACCGAACAAAAGAGACCACACAAAAATGATCATAGGGCCCAGACATTCTTTTTACCATGAGTTTAAGTGAAGTCTCTCAGGTTAACGTTACCAGCAACCGGGGCTTGAAAGAATTCGCAGTGAAGAAATAATTTATTCCAGTGGCACCTTATTCAAGGTGAACCTTATTCAAGCCGCGGTTACGATAATTCAAAATGCAGGCTTGCGGGGTAGTGAGTGAGAATGTTACATTCAGAGTCCACGAAGAAAAGAGCTGACACTTTCCTCAGGTCTTATTTCTGTTTGTCACGTCATATTTACCCAGTGCCACGAAATGTCCTCCCAACCACAACGTTCCCTTCTCTTCTCTCCAAGGTATTACTACCAACGCGGTATCCTGGCCAAGGTGGAGGGCCAGCGGCTGGTCTACCAGTTTAAAGAGATGCCTCCAGACCTGGTGGTGATCGACGACGAAGACCCGTGCCCCGAACTGAGCCCGAATTACGGTGGCCAGCGCCCCAACCCCCAAAGCCGGGCAATGGGGGGTCGTGGAGGCCCCAGAGGGGGTCACGGTAAAAGTCACGGACAACATCCTATATCGGTAAAGCAAGTGAAGAGGGAGCCCATTGATATGGATGGAGGTGTGTACCATGAGGTGAATGGTAAACAGGCGGAACAGATGATCCAGACGGTCCACGTTCTGCAGCCCAACCAGGGGGCGGCCGTGCCGGCCTCCGCGCACACTCTGAGGTGAGGGACGGATGACCACAACGACAAACGCACACGCGGTGTGTCCTCGCGAGTCTGTAAACGCAAAGCCATTTGTCCGTTCCAGAAACTGATTTGTGTGTGGTATTCTACAGATGTTCTCTGATACTCTGAAGGCCTAACGACATAACCAACAGTGTGTTGCAGCATGTACTGTACTTACGGTCAGTTAGAATCAGTTGCTGTTCGGAAAGCTCATGTCATGTCACCTTGCGACCACATTATTGCGAATGTTCACGTTCATATGTGTGTTGGAAGCAGTGGATTTTTTATACTAGATCATACCAGAGTAGACTGATCTAATTCTGTGTCCCTAGTGTAGTCTGAACCTGACTGTACAGCACTGAGTCAACTGCGGACGTAACAATGGGTTTTAGAAACGCACAGAATGAATCGATTGACCAACCTGATCGCCTCTCTCTCCCCAGGGCCATCAACATACCTACCTCTGTCAACATGGTCCTGACATCGTCGGGCCAGCTGCAGCCCCTGATGTCCAACGGCGACACCTCCAGCCACTCCTCCCCGCCCAGGGTCATCCTCCACACCGTCCCCTCCACCACTGTGGGGGGCAAGGACGTGCTCACCATCCAGACGGCCTCGCTGGCCACCGGGACGGGCGGCCTCCAGGACCACCAACACCAGCACCACCATTCCCAGTACCTCGTCAGCAGCCTGTGCTCCACCACCCCCACCACGGGGGTCATCAGCTCCACCGCGGCCTCCCCCAACGGCCTCACCCGCCTGGTCACTCTCAACGCGGCCACCGGTCAGCCCGTGGTGGCCCAGCAACCGGGCACGGTCATCGCTACGGTCCTCAAGTCATCCAGCGGCGGGGAGTTCTTCCATGGTCTGCACGGCATAAAGGAGGAAATGCTGGACCCCTACTACTTGCAGGCGCTGGTGAACGGGGACCCGTCGTTTGGGAAGGAGGAGATGGAGGCAGGGGAAGCGGAGCTCACCTACAGGACTGTGATCATCGGGACCAACCAAAGCCTTGGCCAGAGTCAGGGGGAGAGTGGCAGCGAGTCCCCGGTGAACGGACACTTTGCCCAGGGAAGCAGCCCCAGCGAGGGCCTGACCCCTGTGGAGGAGCTGGAGGTACGTGGGGAGATGGCCCTGCAGCCAGAACACATGGTCAAAGGGCTCCAGGAGCTGCCGGAGATCACCGCACACCTGCCGGCCTCATTCATTAAGTCAGAGCCCGCAGAGGCTTAGTAGACCTGTAGCTCCAAAGCTGGATTATGGACTCAACATAAAAAAGACTTCTCAACTAACTATCCTTTGACTTATCCCAACGAAAATTGGATTTTGGAAAGTGATGGATTTTGAAATGTGGAGTGAAAAACATGTTGGCCCCTGCAGGAGTTTTATGGGGTTCACCCACAGTTGTTTTCATCACCTGGCTAAATTTGAATGTCAAGGGATTGCATAATACATTGTTGAAGGCTTCATTGATAAGAATGCAAGCCTATCCAACGATCTACCTACCTACCTTTCTACTGTCTGCAATCCAGCCCCTTCCCTAACCCGTCCCCACCAGGAGAACAGCCATTGGATAATCGTGGATCCTCCCACACCACACGTGCCAGTTATACTAGTACATTCTTTACCAAACTGTAGTATATATCTTATCAGACTTGTGTCAATACTTGTGTCAACCAAAAAATTGTGGGAGAATTCAGTGAAATCAGATTTGATGAGTGGAAAATGTGTAATTGCTACACAATGTTCACCCAACTTACATTCTAAGGACAAATGATGGAAATGCAGCTTGCAGACATTAACTGCAGAGTGCCTTATATGGAAAGGTGGAACAGTTCAAACTTGTGATTGGAAAAGTATTTGTGAGGGGGAAAAAACAATGGTTCCAAGGAATGTGACTTCCAGATTTTCCTTCACATCCCTCCGTTATTCTCACATTGTCGATAAGGTTTGCTTTTCCCTTCATTATTCCTGGCCTTATAGCGGTGTTACTATGGAAATGGGCATTTCCTGTCTGCTTGGACAGTCCAATCACAAACCTGTTTGTATATAGCTGTAGACTTGATGCAGAGAGAGAGAGAGTAGTGGATAAAGGAAAGATATTTTACTAGAATCCTTCAGTATCTTCCCAATAAGGCTTTGAAACCTGTTTATATGAAATGGAATATATATACAACTGAGATTCAATTTAAGGCCACAAATGTATTTATTTTGTGAATTTCTAAATTCTGTATAAAAAGGCACAATTTTATTATTATTTGCAAAACGAGGGAAATATACAAAGTATATTAAATGAAATAACAGGAAGCTCACGTCGGTTAATTTTTTACTTCTGAAAAGCTGACATTTCTTTCCATGTTCAACCATTCCATCAAATCATTGTAGCGTTGATGATATTCTTCTCTGTTGTGGACACAAAGTTGTTTGCCCAGACGCAAATTATCATTGTTTTGTTGACATTCTTGTCATTTTTAATCATTGCATTGTACAACTTTGGTTCTTCCCTTCCTTTTACAGTGGACATACCTTTAGCATTAATTAATTAACAGTCAAGCAGTAGCAAGGAGTTGGTTAGATTCACCCAATCCTGTACAGCTAATTTGGTCTCGTTCAATTCTGTGACTTGTTTTAGTATAGCTATTTTGTGGCACAAAATTGTGATTCGATGCTGCTGTTTTCCCCAGGACTATTTTCTTTTAACTGTGGTGCTCCACTCCTTGCTTTTGGTCAGACCGGTTTAGGTGCTATTTTTATTAGATGGCCCACTTTAAGAACATGAGGCCTCAGGATCTCTGAATATCCTCAGTAGCCTGCAGATTTAAGATTACATTCATCCTTTTGTAAGTCAACCTTACTGATCCAGAGCACTAACACGAATATACCAACCTACCACTCCAGAGGTAAAGCTTTAATGCTACGTTTGATATAACTTTTGTAACTTATTAGAACAGAGCGTCATTCTTATGTCATCCAAAGGGCTCTCTGTGTCTGCACTGATAATCTCAATGTTGTACAGTACAAAGTAATATGATGCAAAGTTAGGACAATCCATGCTCTTTAGGGTTTAGGGTTACGAGAACAATATCGAAACAGTCTTCGGTGTTAGTGGATGAATGACTGCATTGACTGACCTCTGTGGTTGGGGGTTACTGGATTGTCTTGCTTCTAGACACATCTACAGGTCTGGCCAACATTTTTATTTTGAAGCACTGTTATTTGTGAGATGTTGGAGTATGTTCGCTCTCTCTTAGACTTGATTGTTATCATCTGTGTTGGGTTTTCCGTGGCTTCCTCCTATGCTGAAATTAGATTAGATTTTTTAAGAAAGAAAATGTAATAATAAAAACAAATTTTGCTTCAATTTTGCTTCAGTGTATAAATTCAATATGTGGCCTTCCATCCAAAACTGAATTTATTTATTTTTAACATAAGGACAGCATTCAATTTGTTTGAAGCAGAATGTCACATTTTAATCATTTAGTAGGCGCCCTTATCCATAGGGACTTAGCGGATTTATCTTGAGATAACTAAGTGGAACAATCACACAAAGCAGTGACAGTAATTGAATTTTCCTCAATTAAGTACTGAAAATATAAGCAGTCTGTGAAATACAATGCTGTGCAAAAGTCTTAGGCACCTGAATGTCAAATTAAGGCCATTTATTTAGACTTTTGTGCAGTAGTGTAAGTTAAAGGGTAGACCATTGAATGGGCATTGGAAGCTGCCATTCTGTAGGACTAGGAAGGCCAAGAGACCAGCAGTGGTAGTACAAAAAACCTTTGGGATAGGGTTTGAACATAGCTTGGGCAGGGAGAGCTAGATGTGTGTATGATAACTTGGCATCCAACCTAATGCTTGTTCTGTCTGGTTTAACCTGCCTAACAGTACGATATCAATTAAAATGGTGCTGACGGACGGTTATGAAAACTGGGAGTGACTGATGGTTCCAATATTACCGTGGCCAGGATTCATTTAAACCCAAAATAGAAATGTTGACGTGAAAAGTTGAAGCGAAACAGTAGGTCCAGTTAGTGAGTAAATTTGATCATGGAAAAATGCTGGACAGCAGATTTGATTAAACGGGCCTCTTCTCTTGGATGTGTGTATTTACACACTTTCCTCTGATGAGGGACAGGCTGTTTCCAGCCATATGTCTTTCCCTCTTTCGCGTCTGTTATTGCTAAAACAACAGAAAACCATTGCCCTGCTAGGGCTACTGAAGCACATTTCCACATGACGGCAACAACTACAATGTCTGCATGAAACGAAACGATGACAATTGATAATTGACGCACAAACACAAAGACTGTTCTATACAATAAGTCTGTTCTATTCAGTAGCAGAGGAAGATGTGCTGTTGGTTTCTAAAGTGCTACATATACTCTTGTATTGTGCGCATCGTGGTAATGAAGTAGATTAACTCTTGGAAGTTAGTGCTGGGCTGTGTAGTATGGGGACCATCTATAGTAAGGCATTCAAATAAGAGAGTATAGAAAAAAAATTTATAGGAAACTGGAATGAAGCCTTTAGCAGGCAGCAGAGACTGGACTGCACGTCAGAATCATCCTCCAGTTGCCGTGGGGGAAATTAATACGTGTGTGTGTGTGTGTGTGTGTGTGTGTGTGTGTGTGTGTGTGTGTGTGGTTGTGTGTGAGTGAGAGAGAGAAAGACAGAGACCGGGTGTGCAGTGGTGCTCGGGGAAGTTGGTAGAGTATAGAGGGGAGGGTGTGTTGGCAGTGAGTGAGTGAGGGTGGTCTGAGAGCTGTATGGCAGATGGATTTGGCTTCAACCCCCACCCCTAACATGACAACACACATGCATAACACCCTGCCACTCTTCACCACGTTTCGTAGTTAACACACAACGATAATGCCGTAAAAACAACGACCACCATACTGCTTCCACTCAATGACAGTGACAACGTAAGCAATTACCTAGTGACTGCATTGATGTGATACTCCCCTTTTATGTGTCTCATGCTGTACCATATCATAGCAACTGCATCACTACCTTTTCACTCCACCTGAACAGACCTGTGGTCTAGACTTCAAAGCCAGCAAGATGCTAGTGGGATTATAAAACTAATGAAAGACGAGCCTGTGTGTGTGTGTGTGTGTTGTGATTCAGTGAGAGCCCCTGAGAGAGAGTCAGCCTAGCCGGGTGCTAGGACGGAACAGGACTATTTCCTGCGTCGCCTGCAGCCGGTGACACAGTGCGAGACGAGCAAGCTAGCGCTAGCGAGTGTTTACTGCCGTGCCGCGCCGCATGTTTCTCCCGTGGAGAGGGGAACTGTTGAAGGATGATGGTTGACATGTTAGGGCCTCCAGCCTGTGTCGGGACAGGAACCATGGCGGAGACATTTTTTGAACACCAGGCTGTCAGTGCATCACGGATGATACACACTGACCCCACAAAACAGCCCAAGTATAGTTGCATGTCATCTCAGTCATGGCCTAGAGAAGTACTTGCCTGCCATTGCAGTGATTTTGGTGATTTAGAAATCAGGGGTGTTGTACAAAAAGTCTAGAGCAATTAGATATTCTCCAACCTATCAGTGTAAAATCCAGTGACGTATTGACGAAATGTTGAAGTGTGTTCTGGCTCTGGCCCAACCCATTACTTCCTGGGACCAATCAGATGGAACCCATCCGTTTCTGTGACTATTTTAAATGTTTTGTTGTTAAAAGGGAAAATCTGCCGCTAGACACTTCGGGGTGGGATTTTCAGTCTCTGTAGATAATTACTAGTGATTGGAGGTATTTCAGATATAATTATGCACCACAGCATTATTTTTTACATTTTGTGCTGGAACCCGCTGTCTGATCTACAAATGAATGGAGTCATGTTGTGTAGCAATTAGCGATTCCTCATGAATGGAAGATATGGTTGTGCTTGTTGCTCTGGCTTTGGAAAGATTACAGCCTGATTTGAACCCTACTTCCTTGTCAAATTGTGTTCCCACCCTTGAAGGCGAGTTTATCAAAACCGGGGTGGGTACTAGTTTTTACAGATTCTGAGGAGCTGGTTGGCAGTTTACCAGTTAGTCTTTAAGATTGTGAAACAACGACTGCTTATGATTGACAATCGAAATGAAATCTGTATGAATTTATGGATATCTTAGTTTTCTTACAACCTGGAATTGAAAGGTTTCTACCAGTGAAATGCAGAATCACTTTCGAGGAGAAATGGAAAATGTTGATGGCACGTTACTACCATATTCATATATAAATTTGACTTGTTGTATCTGCCACTTTGTTGTGACCGAGCGCTCTAGCAGAACCTTTGAGCAATGGGATTTAACAGTAGTCACTCAAAGATAGATAGGCACACCATGATTACTGATTTAACTGCTCTGGAAAAAAGTGAGGTTGACAAGATTGAATTACCTGATTGTAAAATGGATCTTGTTTTAAGTGACATTTTCATGTCACTTAAATCAGCAAACTATCCTTCCTTAGCTTGTTAGCTGTAGCTAACCACGTTATTGGCACAACGAACTCGACATCATCTGACAAATATTTTTCTTACCTTGTTTGATTTAGCATAACGCCATAGATATACTGCCGTTGATTTAGAGTGACTTTTCCTTCAATTCAGCACAAAGCTCAGACACAACTGTACATTAACAAACGTTGCTAGCATTAGAATGTGAAAATATGTTTGACCATACTTTAAATTTGATATTTCTTGCATAACCTCTGCTGTTTCTTTCAAAACTCATTGGACAAAAAAGTTCACTCCCTACCTTACGTAAAACATCTTCATTTGGTTTAAGAAGGAAACGCATAGATACTAAGAAAGATCACACTGACATTATTTCCAGACAAGATAGTTGAGGTCTTAAAGTATATTTGATTCGTAACAGCAGTAGTCTCTTTCATTGCTTAACCACAAAATTGCATCAGTATGCAAGTCCCAAATGTATTTTGATATTATAGACCTAGTTAATAACAGGCTCAATGTGGGCAGAGTCAAATGTATTTAACCTGAACCCTTCCTGTCTCTTTCAAGGTCACCCAAGCTGAGGTTCACACTGAAGGTATCAACGTCAATGAAAGTTGTCAACGTGTGTGTTTGTATTCAGTGCGTGACCGTCAAACCTCAGTGGCCAAAAAAATGTTGGGTGGGGTTGAATGTGGGTGGAGTCAAATGTTTGAAACCACCCACACTGAGCCCAGCCCTGAACTACACACTGCAGTCAGGGGTACTTGGTTGTAACGGTGCTGAGCGTGAGATAAGAAAAGTCATTAATACACCTGCCTAGTACCTTAGGTAAATTGAGGCAGCTATAACCTAAGATAGGTACAATAGCTAGCCTGTTGCTATTTGAAGTGACTATGCATTGGCATGAATATACACTATAGATCATTCACAAAACAAGAAATGTGTGATGACTGCATTCCTGTTGGCAATGCTTGCCTATCCCACTGGTTTTGGAATGCAAGAAAATTCAACGTTGCTGTGAGGCCTTATTATTTTACATTGTCTAACTGACAAGCTAAAGCGTAGGATATCATACAATGGGGCATTTGGTAATAAAAACATAAAGCAACAGTAGAGATCAGTGTTTCAAAATGGCATTCCTCTCATAAAACCACAAGATGGCACTAGCAGTACATCCGTAACACTACGCGCCTGACAAGCTAAATATGGATCCGCCCTTTCATAGTGTCTGAATATTAGTTTACGGTCAGCACCCCCCCCCCCCAGAAAAACTCAACAGAACTAAATGAATGAACAAGTAACGCTTTTGAAACCAAAAATAAACAGCTCTGAGGTGAATTATACTAGCATTCTGATGGAGTAACAAAAGGAGCAAATGCACAGTTGTAGGCTACTGGTAGGCTACCTGTACAAGACTCGTACTTGGGTTAGTCAGGCAAAGTAAAGCCAGACAGGTTTAACCTGATGGACTGAATTGGTTTGCTGGAAACTGCAGTTGGCAATGGACCCTGCAGCATTGTTCCGCTATTGTCACCGCTGCACATCATAACAACGCTATACCAGCATACAAGGATTGTTTTACCTAGATGCTGAATAATTTGCATGAGGGTTTGCCATTATAAACCGCTGCCTCTGATGTTTACTATCTGATATTTCTAGTCATAGATACAGTGTTTTATGTATAACTTGTAGACATTTTGAGTGGGTAGGCAATATTAAGTACTGATTATCACAATGTTGATTAAAAATGCCATATGATTTCCAGCAGCCAAACACTGCCCACAATCGCCTTGCAATTTTGACAGTTATGGATCAAATTGACATTGGTACACTCATCATTAGTAGGGGAAATTGTACCAAATCATTGTCAAATTGAACAACTTTCGTCTGGCTTGTCTTACCTTGAGAAACCTTCAATTATGAAGTGAGAACAACAGTCCAACCAATTATGATGTGGATATTACAGATGGTAATTACTCGCTGGTTTTTACTCACCAGCCAAGACTCTCAAGTGGGCATAACGCGTTCCCGGGTAACACTGTCCCAGCAATATTTGTATCCAACCATCAGGGTGAGAGGGCCCTTTTAATTTGACACTCAAGGCTTTGATGAGGAATTCACTCTAATACCGTAGCCAAGCCCAGAATCTCCTGGGAAACCTTGATGGATTGACAATGCATGATACTGCTTGTTATCAAACATAACAGGGTACTAATATCAACACAATGTCCTAGCACTCATATAACCTTACTATTTTTACACACAATCAGTCAATCGGGCTATCCTCTCTCTCACTCTGTCTCTGACAGTCTCTCTCTCCAGCTCTTCCTCTGACTCCCTACCCTCCCTTTCTCAATCCATTGTGTGGCACGTCTGCTGCTAGAGTATATACTGATTGTGTCAGCTTCAGTAAACACGGCAGCATTTGACATGATAAGGGAAAAATCCAGGGAGAAACAAAATACATATCAACACAGATTTCATGTACTTTTCAGAACTGCCTTGATGCATGGCAGAGCTGCCTGTCATCAGAAGTATGTTTACAATTATTGCATTTGTTAACTCTTGCCCTAATTTTTACCCGACGTGTTGTTCTTGTCCACTGAAATTCATGTCCTTTACTTCCTCTTATAAAAACAATAGCATAATGAATCAAAGTGAGTTTTGCCCTTTTTCTATTAAATATAGTTTTTCAAGCATTTTGACTGGTTCTTAACCTGTTTCCCGTATGTAATCAAGAACAAAACAACTAGTGGTTGGTATGTTACATTGTTTGGTTTACGGTCTTTGTCCTTATCCACGCATATAAGACGAAAAGCTCAATTCAGTCTCTTTCACTGAAATGTTAAAGACTGCACAATAAAAATTTAAAGGTAATTTCTGATTAAGTTGACATGCTGTCCTGCAGCGTTCATCGTAAGGCTCTTCTCCCCTAGCGTGGGAACATTGCTTTTAAATGTCAATCACGCTGTACGACTGAACATCCACCATATGGAATGAATAGATCCATCCACTCCACTATGTGTACCTGACCAGGGTCATTTTGAGTACGGCACTCTGCTTCTAAGTTTTTTTTTTTCTTATTAGAGTCCAAGGTGTCCGTCCCTCCCTGTACATTTTCTTCTGTTTGGTGGCTAATGTTTGGCAAGAGATCTTATTATGGCTGAGGCTAAGCGAGTTTTGTTCCATTTACCTGAGGTTGATTAGTGTTTGACTGTATAAATATAATCAAGGGAACATTTTGAAATCAATATGACTGAGAGGGAGGGTAGAAAGACATTCAAACAAACATGAATCAATGTGGAAAATGGTTCTATGATTTCTATGAATATAAAACCTGTATTGCTGATACTATGCAATAGCCAGAGGCCTTGAAAGCCACTGGTCGGCCATTTTGGCACTCCTACAAAGAGCGGTCCTACATAGGAATATGTGGGCATAAGGACAGAACTACAAGTATTTTGGAAGCAGCAGCTTATGAAATATTAAAAAAATGGAGATAGCACTGTGTGACTGTAACACAGGCCCCCGTATCAGTTATCCAGAGTTTCCGGTATATGGATCATTGATTATTTTGTTTTTATGTTTGATATTTTGCTGTTTATGTTTTTGGTGTTTTCATAAGGCCATCTTTTAGTAATATTTCTTATGAACAGTCCAGACATCCCAACCAGCAAAAACCCATTTCAGGGAGGTGGCTTCACCATCTGAATGGAATTGGTAGGCTGTCCCTCAATAGTAAAACATTTTGAAGTGCATCATTTGAATACATGGTATTTGGCTTTTATAACCAAATATGTGATACCCACATTAGGAAATTCCTTAGCTGTCAGGTGAAAGTCCGCTAGTTATCACAGAAAATGTCTTAATATGGATTCCGTATACCCATAGTAAATTTGCCAATTACCACTGACACAACGTGAGTTTTTGGACATTAGAAGCAATTTAGTTTCAAGATTAATTTTAATTGCATGTAATTGTTGATCACTTATGCATGTCAGGACATCACATCTTTGCTGTTGTTGGCCTAACTATTCTGGTAGATTGATTCTTCAGAGCATACCTATTGAGAGCAAAGGAACAACAGGGAGAATGGACAATGATTATATTACTGTGCAGTATTTGAAGTGTGGCGCTAACACAGGCATGCATCTAATATAGTCAAAGAAATATAGCATAAAATGCCAAAAGGTACATTGAATGAAGGTGCCTAATAAGAATTATATTTATAGCCATTCTTTCATTATACATTGTTGAGTCATCTTGATAATTGAAAAACAAGATACTGTACTATATATATAGCTCCTCATCAAATACAATGAACATAATTTCAAGTGAAACATGCTAACTGTGGTAAACAACAGCAAAAAATAGATACTTCACTAAAAAGGGGGCATAACGTTATTGTAAGTTGTTGCCAGTGAGCAACCCACAGCACTTGGGTATGTTTATATACATTAATTGTTGGTTGTCATTTTCTACAGCAAAAACTGAAATCAAAAACGAAAATGTAAGAAATGAAATATTGTTTGAACTCAGCCCTGCCCCACACAGCAAGAAAGAGTCCAAAACATAACAATCGTTACACAGACTAAGAAGAAAAGTACATCATTAGGAAATGCAGCACCAAGAGAAACCTCCAAAAGTAGTCCTTCAGCTACTGTTACAATCCCTTCTAAAATATTGATCTAAAACATTTTGAAAGCCAACCTGTGCTTCAGCGCACAGATGACATGTATAGGCTACATAAACACGATAAAATTGCGAGGTTAACATTCACAGTGGGACAGATTTGGAGATCAAATGCCTTTTATCGATATTTTTAAGATGCTCCTAAAACGCTATTTAGACACCAGACAATCAATTTGCTTATATTTTGGATAATAATTATGTAACCCTACTAGAACTCTTTTACTATCACAAAGGCTACTATCTACTTGCACTTAAGGACTAAGAGAATGGTCTAAAAAATTCAAACTTTTGTGCCTCAGGCAAGCCTAGGCTGGGTTTAAACTCCACCAAGCGATCTCCTTGGCGAAACATCACTGCCGCTTAGAGTTATCAAAAATTATGACACTTGCTAAAGTCTCTGTGTCGTACATGGGTAAAACACAAAGCTGGGCCATCTTTTGAGTCTCTATTACTGAAGCGGTTACAGGTGTTGCGATAAGAACTTATTTCCGATTGAGCTGACATGCCGAGTTTGAAGTGATTGCAACCTCCTCTAACGCGGGAACATTGTATTTAATGGAATTTTAATAACCCTAACTCAGAACTTCTGCTATAGGGATTGAATAAAGCGTAAAGAAGAATAAATCCAGCCTAAAACAAACCTGACCTGAAGCACAGTTGAATTCAATTCTACCATCCAATCAGACTCTCCCAAGCATACGGGCAATCCACCAATTGCAGGGCATGACAATCTGGCAGATGACACGTCCTCCCTGGTAGTAGTACGGGTAGGGGTTGAAACCCCCGAGCGGCTCATAGTAGCGCTGGCAGTAGCGGTAACCACGACGACAGTACTGGCAGCAGTACCCATGGTCATCTAGACGGTTATCCAGCTCAATTTCAACGTCTCTCTGTGAAGAAAAAGTGGCAAGTCGATGAGTGGAGGGAAAGAGAGGAAGCGCTTCAAAGAAAGAATGTCAGGTGATATAAAACAGCCCAAGAGGGATAAGGTCATTTCATGAATGTTTAAAAAAATGTGGTCGCTTTGGTACTATTATTAATAGTATTTTGTGTTTTTTTTGTAACAAATGTTAAGTAAGAATTGAACGTCACAATGAACATCATTTTTCCATGCACTGCAGGAGAAATCTTCTCGTATGCCAAATCCAAACCTGACATTGGTCACCAGTGATGTCATGACATGGTTTATCCATGGGCTGAATGAGGGTGACATGCTCATGGGGATGGTAGTCATAGACCTTCCACCTCCACACTGAAAAGGAGATTATGGGATCAGGTCAAGGCACATGAGTCAGGGATTGGCCCAAAACCAGTCCTGAATCACCTCTGAATGGTGGAACCTAAAATGATCCCTTACAATTTCATCGACGAACTCAATGAGGTATGTAGCCCCAGAATTGTAGGAGCCAAGAAGGGGCTTATGTCCAACCACCCCATCTTGGGATGTGGCTACACACATGGATATGTTTCCCCCACGTTGATCATTGGCCAATGATATTGTGCCAACACTGTGTCGAGTTTTGGCCAGTTCAAAGCCTTCTTTATCAACATAGATCTACTTGTGTTGGTTCACAGAAGCTCAGTTTGTAGCTTTGACCCTGTCCAGGGTCTCTCTGATTTACTCTACTGCCTTGCTGTCTACACTGCTCTGTTTTGAAAGACATTGCCAGAGTTCACATGGTTTATACGAGATCACCTACAAATCTATGGCCTTAGAGTGATGATTCTGTACTTCTAATTTTGAACATAGTTGGTAAAACAATGTAAAATACATACAGTATATTCACCAAATGGTTGAGTGATGATCAATTAGGAACAATGAGAATAGGGAAAGGTATTTTAACAACTGACAATAAATCCTATCACAAGGTAGGCATGTACTTTGTATGAACATTACTTCAGTATGAAACGTCTTTCTAAATGGCCCACTGATAATTGATCTTGTTTGTTATAGTCAGATGTGCTTATAGTTTAGTTTAAATATTACTAGATTATCGTGTGAATAGTACCAAGGCAAAAAAAAAACTTCAGGTGGATTTGGGAGAGAATTCGAGGAGTACCTTTCTCCTAGGTGAACAAGTCCATCCATTCTGCTTTTTTCGCCCCACAATGCTTGTCCAACCAGAAAGTCCTGTGAGTCAACATGTTTTAGGGGCAGGCTCACCTAACAACCTCAGTAAGCTTTGGAGGCACCCGAGCCAACTGGGGCAGTCACTAGAACACAGTGAGACCAGGAAATCCCTGCTGACAATGTCTGGTTCCCCAGGCGACGGTGGTGCCTGTGGGGCTTCCCAGCTGTTTGTCAGCTTGCAGCACTGTCAATGCTCAAACCAAGACTGTGGTGGTCAATTGGGCGCTATGAATTAGAGCAATTTTGAAAATATTTAATAGAGAAAATAATAATGTGGAATGCAAAGAACATACTTCCTTTTTTCAGGGCTACAGCACTGTTGCCATGGCACCTTGAGGAAACCTAGGCAGACAGCGTCTGTAAATGTGTAAATATTTTGTTGTTTCAATGTTACTGCACTTATCATAACCTTTTTGTTTACCAACAACATTTTAAGTGTTATTGCATTAAAGTAGCTGATAGAATTAACCCACAGATTTGCTAACCTATTGGCAAATTAGTTTGGATGACTTCGCTAACTGTAGCTAGCATGTTTGCAATGTTTTGAATGATGCATCAGTAAAGCTCATCTCGTGAGTTGACTGTACCACCTACTACTGATAGCGTGGTGGTTTTTTAGGAGCTGACCATAGCTTAAGACATCACCTAGGTGGGTGCTAGGAGCTGACCATAGTCCAAACATCACCTAGGTGGGTGCTAGGAGCTGACCATAGTCCAAACATCGCCTAGTTGGATGCTACACTTTCAGTGGTTTATGATCCAGAAAAGAATGTGGATGAGGAGCTACAGACCTGTCTGTCTGATTATTCTGCGTACCTGTAATATCAACACTCATCGCTAATACTGACTTTCTGAACTACCTAGACACCCTGTCTGTTGAAGACCAACTCAACACCTACCACTTACACAACTACAATTTTTATTGTATTTAAAACGCTGTATGAGTTATTAATCTCATTGTTAGAATACTGAAAAAATGTTTCTTTTGGCTATCCTGTTAAGTGACCTGCACACTTGGCAAAATCACACATTTTCCATGTAAAGGAAACAAAAAGAAGGCCAAAATGGATGTCTAAGGAAATGAACAGACAATATTGTGACTGAGAAATAAAGATAGTGTTGGAAAAGCAGGGCCTCCTCACTCCAAGTATCAGGGAGAATAAAACATGATACAACACCCTTGACCTTTCTATAATGTTGTTGGTAGCATTACTCTGAGTTTCGCTGTAATCCTGAAACCAGAGTTCTTAGTTCCTTTCTGCCAGGGCTATCTTCAAAGTGACTGACACTTCCGGTTACTGAGATAATTACACTTTTTCTTTCATCTCTGACCCCCCACCGTAACCCAAGCAAGCAGAGGCAAAATGGCCGCCACTCCTCAGTTTCAGCCTATAAATTAGAGGCTCTGTGTCTCGGGTGCCCTCCCTTTGACCTTGACTTTAAGTGGATGGCACATTCCTAAAGTAATTAGCCAAGTAATGATTGTCTAACAAGGATGCTTTTTCTTTGCTTGTGAGGACTAGGTGCGTATATAGGCCAAATGAAACCCAAACCGTAAATTGGGTAGAATTAATGGCCCTTGGCTTTTCCCATCGTGCCGGTCGTCTGGGCGTGTGCTGTGTGCCCTCTATAGACGACGGCAGGGCTGAGTGCCATGCTTTTGATCGAGGGCAACTCTGAATTGGGTTCATAGAAGTGCCACTTAACTCACAACCCTAGTTTTTGCAGAGGCCACAGTGGCCCTCTCAGAGATTTGCGGATACACGCATTTGACCATGTTTTCAATCTCCCACTGAGTGAGTCTGAGTGAATCTTCAGAGACAATCCAACACTGTCTGGTTAAATAGCTTTGATGAAAAAGGCCAATCGGCCTCCCTTTGAAATGTACCTCTGGGAAAAACAGCCATGACGCTTCGCTTATGAGTCAGCCATTTGTTACAGTAGAAAAACAGAACAGACATTCATTGAGATTTAGGAACTCAAAATACAAGTTCATTATTTTACCCATCTTCAGAATGGCTGGGACTCAGAAAAAATCAGGGCAATGACCCTCATCTAGGGTAAACTATGGGACAGATTGGACTGTTGGCTATTTTGCTCCTTTCTTAAAAAGGCAATGGTTTTCATAAGAAATAGTTTACAGGACTCTAAACAGTCTACGTTCTCAAATAATGTTGTTGATTCTATTGCACTGTGAAAATAGACTCAAAACATGACTGTATAATAAACCATGCTGGAGCTGGTGTTTGAATACAAACTCTAATGTAAGTATTATGAAGACAGAAAGTGTTTTAAAACAGAATAGAGGTAGTTTGCTGATGGTTTATAGTCTTACACTGATTGATGAAAACAGTCCATGGAGAATATTTTTTAGGAATTCTGTCATTATTTCAATGTGTTATTTAGACACATTTGAAACATGAGGAGAGAGGAAAATGTTTAAGCGAGACAGGCGGAAGTGGGAATTTCAAGCCTCCTCTAGGGCAGTTAGATGGGAAATGTTTACACACAGCCGCACGGTAAAAATGGGCATTGTCATCCTAGAAGTGACTACTCCCATCAGGATAGAAATGTTTCACCACAGCATAAAGATGATCACTCAGAATTACTTTGTAATGATTTGCAGAGTCCCTTCCCTCTAAAGGCAAAAGTTGACCCAAACCATGCCTGGAAAATGACCCCACAGCACTTTCAACCATAAATTTCGAACCTGTTTACTGATGTCTTTTCCATAGATCGAAATGCCGATGTAACTTTAGTCACTGTTCCTATTGAAACACTAACCAGTTGAGCAGTCTTTGTGACTGAAGCTCCTTATATCTGTGCCCCAATGACGACCCTCTTTTAAAGTCATCCTTTCATTTTGCCCCAAAATCTAAGTCAACTGGGCCTGCTCAGCATTTTTATACATGCCACAGAGCGTATATGATGTTAATTGCTTGATTGTATCATGCAATACAACTGTGTGGAATCATCTGCATTCATTTTGTACCACGACTCATTTATTCAGGTTTTTCCTTCCTAATTTGTCACCTGTCTTTACATTTCGTGTGATACATTTCAGTTCCAGGTTTTCAAGTTTTCTCACAATTCTACCAAATGAGGAAATGCCAGCTTATAGATCCTGACATGCTCACACTCCACAGTGACCCCACTCCTCTACTGGGGTAAAGAAATAAAAATTCCTCAAAATCCACCATGGGCTTCCATTCAAATTAGCCACAGAATCTTGTTTATTATCTTAAATGCTATTACTGTTTTCTTAGCTGAGAATGTTGATTGAAGTGCTTAATACAACATTTGTTGATGATATCATTATCAACCTACTT
This sequence comes from Esox masquinongy, assembly GCA_016801175.1. Lineage (NCBI taxonomy): Eukaryota > Metazoa > Chordata > Actinopteri > Esociformes > Esocidae > Esox > Esox masquinongy. Next base: position 10,433 of record JACXGI010004492.1, on the reverse strand, counting down.
TATACTACTTACAAATATATGCTTGAGTGGGCTGGTTGTGCTATTTTAATGCTAACCTCGATTAACACGGAAAGGTAGAACAGTTAGCACAGCTAGCATATCACTAGCATTCAGAGGTTGAAGTTGAAGTAAGTCTTTAGTATTATGAAGTTCACTGGTGACTATGGCAGGAATATATATTAATTACAACGTGCTGCCTCATCTAGTGACAAGGAAAGAAAAATTCTCGACAACCTTGCAGCCATATTTATTTAAACCCACCCCCTCCCAAAAAAAGAAATCATGGAATGACATGTATCTTGGCATGTGTAAATTCCTTTGAAGTTTGAAAACCTTGAGATTTTTCACATAACATGCTTATTTACCATAATTGATTGGAATTTTCCAACTTAGTGTGACAGAACATGGGATTTTTACGTAAAAAATCGTAACAAACGTAATTTACAAACTCAAACAAATTGTTGATATCTTTTATAACAATATGCAACTTAATGTGCCATGAGGCTCAACGGATCACTTTGAATAGCTATCAAAACTGTTGGGGGTAATATTATGTTAAATTATAATACAATCACTTCCCACAATTCTGTCTTTTAATGGTGGAGGCAAACACAGTATGATGTATTGTATCATGTGTTCTGTGAAATCTCTAGCTACCGTTGTTAGATTGAGCACTGTCCTCAACAAAACCTGCCAAACGGGGTTAAACTGTCCAAATGATCAGGTTCGTAAATAAATGTTAAACATTCCAAAATCTACATTTAATGGAACTAGAAACTTTACAACCTTTTATGGTAGTGCTCCAAAACAATGCAGAAAGATATGTTTCAATACTCCAGCATAGTTATGGTTTTGTCTCTTTTAGGTTGGTTGCAGCTCAGGTGTTACTAGATTTGGTGTTTCAAAGCACTTCAAAGCATCTGTGTGTTTTTGGCTGGTGTTTAGCTACATTCAGCCTCCCAGAAGTTTTGGAGCCAGCATAATAAATATACAACACATATAGCGGAGATGATAAATGGACTAACATACTGCTAACATGGAGGTCTAACACCTTGCAAATGGAAAAAGGATAATATGTAAAAGATGTTTGATTTATGACTCTGACAAGGGCTGGCGGCTGATTACTGATGTTACTAAAATTTAGGGTCATCTGCTGCAAGGGAAGAATAATAATATAAAAACAATACAAAGGCTGTCAATGCCAACAGATATTGGGCAACGGCCACCAACTCGATTTGGCCTTGTGAATATTTGTCACTACTTAGCAAGCCAATTTATAGTCTCTGCATTAGGCTATGCACTGAACACAAGATAACACATTGTATTTATATATCATCTAAATGACAATAACATTCGTTCCAATGTTGTTAAATGATAAAATCATCACAGCCTCTGTTAAAATCGCTTTTTGTGTTTCTATGTGGATTGATTAGAGAAAATCATCAAGCAATCAAGCCACAGAATAAAAGTGGATAATGGATAATAAAAATGGAAGCTTTGTGGAAAAATGGCATTCTTTCTTAGCATATTTCTCTGATTTCAATCTGGAGTTCAGTGTTTCCCCTACTTTTTCCCCCAACAGTGGGATGGGGGGGTTGCGGGCTGACACGCCGGCATTAACAACACAAAAGGTTTTATGCGTGATATGGTAAAACTTCCTCCCTGTACACTAGTCTCTCTTGCCTGTCAACTTTATTTTCTTAACATTATTTGACAATACTGTCTTAACATCATTCTCTAATAATAACCTAAGTACTCACTCTCAATTAACCATTCTCTAAAACTGTTCATGAATCGCCTCCCAGACCCCTAATAAAAGCCACTAGCTACTAACTAATGAGGCAATATGAATTCCAAGTACAGTTTAGTGTGTTGCACTGGGCGTTAAAGAGGGGGTAGAAAATAGTTTTGCTGGATGTAGCACGCAGTCCCCCATGATTTCACATTATATTTGTAAATGTACAAACTCCTGAGTATTTTGTACAATACATTCACTGCGGCACTGAATAGTTTTTTTGCAAAAAGTATCTTTTGTAGATTAGAGTGGGGGGATGGAAAATATAGTTTGGTTGGAATTATAACACAATGCCTCTCCAAAGCTAATGAGCACAAGCAAATTAACAACAATAATGACATCAAAATAGGATTTTTTAAATATTAGATAGGTTCTCTAAATAACTTACTGAAGCTTTAACCATTTCTCAGTGTGTTTCACCTTACAATATTCTTTAACTTATGTAAAGTGTTTAAATATTTAAATAGTAATTTTGTTTTGTTTCTATTTTTCCAACATTTCCTTTGAAAATGTACACTTTTATTTTTAAGGCAAAATACAAAAATCGAGTCTTATTGTTGCTGCCAAATGTATATAACGTTTCACCGCAGACTTTCATTTTGAAGGCAAAATACGAAAACCAGAGGTCTTAATGTTGCTGTCGAATCTCTAATGTTTCCAGCATGACGCTAATCCATTGTAGCTGATTGTAGCCATCGAGTTGTAACAGTTGGTTAGCTAGCTTGCTTCTCACCTTTGGTTGTCGCAAAGATGATGGCTACCTTCTTTATATCAATGTCACAGCCACTTACTGACAGTTCAACACAAACTTGCGCGGGCACAGACACAGCCAGTTACGTTTCTCTGACCTCACTCCAAGGCTTGATCCTCGGAAAGCCGGGTGCAGGACGTTGTTGCTCTGCTCTGATGCTCAAGCATTAGTAAACTGCACTCAGCTTGGAAAACAAGAAAAGGAACCAGGCAAGCCTAGTTTTGCGATTAGAAAGGATGAATGTTCTTACCACTGGCTGGATTCAATCTACGCTTTCCTATGTGGCAGACTGTCTTTAACCATTGCTATATAAACAGGGGGTGTTGTTGCATGTGGCACTTGCGTAGAGATGTGGTGTCTTTTTACTTCTGCATTGTTAAACCAATTAGTCGAAACTCCAGGGATCTTGAAACTAGTTCCCTACATTAGATAACATCCAAACCAACAACAGGTAGCTATAACAGGGTTGCTACACTACATTCAACGCGTTAGAATGAGATTACTGTATGGCTAGCTAATAGCTATACAGCAAAGAAAAGAATGATTCCAATCACTTCATGGCTGGTTCCACTACGGTATTTGAACTGCGCTATGTAAATCGATAGAGAGGAATGTGTTCGTTGTCGGTGCAATTCGTCCATCGCAATACAACCATAAACAGTTTTACTTTTGGCTTACTATAATGTTGCTACTGAAGCTTGTACCCAGCAAAGTTTTAGTCTAGCTATACAGTACCTATAGTGAAAACAATGACTCCAATCACACCATGGCTGGTTCGTTTCTTAAGAAAACAATGACAGTTGAATAGCCAACAACTACGCTATGTAAAATGAAAGCAATATGTTCCTTGGCGATGCAGTTCGTCCATTGCAATATAACCATAAACAGTTTTATTTTAGGCTTAATACTACATAACTAGCCTACTGAAGCTTGTAGCATGCGAAGTTTCAGTCTATCATGAATGAATCCTTATGCCTAATTTGTTTTGTCCGTGGTGAGAGTCGAACACCAGTCGCCTACATGGCAGTCCCCGTCTCTAACCACTACTCTATTTAACAATCAGTCACCTACCCACTCAGTAATGGTGCATGTCCACTCTTTCAGCGCGAATTCGCCTGCAAATACGGCGCCTTGCCTCAGATGGGCATATCTGCTATGGGTGTTTGTTTTCGGCGGGGAGGGCTGTGTTGAACTTGAATTCTGTGTTGACATCTCTTCGTGAACTTTTTTAATTTAACATGAAACCAACCACAATCCTTCCCGCTTGAATTTGTAATTTTCAAGGGCTTTGTATAGACACATTTGCATAAATACAGGGGTTTTGTTGAGCTGTCATACCTAGCCATGATTTGAAAGAAGAGGATTCTTGTTGTTGCTGTATCTCTGGAGGAAGTGCCACCGTAGCCACTGAGTTCACCCAATCCTGCTAGCCCGGCAGCATCATGGGGTGTAGCCTATTACCGCCTAGTTCAGAAGCTTTCCCTTGAATATGCCCTTTTCCAGCAGTATTTCAAACTGTCCAAATATCAGTTTGATCAACTGTTGGTGCTAGTGGGACCCCGGATTACGAGGATGAACACCCACGGCAGGCAATTTGTGCTCCTCAGCGCCTCGCTATTTGTCTACGGTAGGCTAAATATTTTCACATGTTGCAGAAGAACGAAGGACCCACATGGAAGACCCTCCCTTGATTATGAAAGACTCTTTCATTGGAAAAACGCCACGCGTTAGTCGGATTCATTTGCATAATATTGACCATGGGCCAAATTTTTCACACGGCCAGAACAGCTCAAATGGCCGCGCCACCTTCCCGAGATGCTTTGCGCAACTGTCAACGACGCCTTGACGCTATTCATTTGAAATGAATTGTATTCATCAGAGGTGGCGGGTGCGCTGGAACAGTGGACGTGCACCGTAACCCCTCACCCACACATAAGCGGTGAAATCACTTGCCGTTCCGCTAGTGGCAACAGGAGGCAGCTGACATTGTCCCGCCTTTGCTGTTTTGACGAATCAGTTGCTTTAAGCTGGGAAAAGTAGCCTATTGCGTTCAAGTAAAAAGGCGGGCCCAAGATAAACAAAACAGAGTAGTAATCTCCGTTCATTAAAATGAAACTCACTAAAAGAAAACACGGGGGATTTCAGCAGATTTCTCTGCTATAGCCTACTAGCAATTCAAGAGAACCGTGACAGCCCCGCATAAACGGTTCTTTAATGAAAATGGGTGCATGCCATTTGTTTTAAAAAAAACTACATCTACTGTAGCAGGTAGCTAGTATTTCATTTTGGTTGCTTAGCAATAGCTAGCACTACTAAATACGTGTTAACCGATTGAGGGTAACTATAGGTCCGAGACTCTGAGCGCTCCTTGACCACGCTATATTGTTTCTTATTTTGTCTTGATAGACCTTGAGTGTGACGTTATAGATTTCCTCCTGTTCTTGTAATAGTACAATTAGCTGTTCGTCCGATGTGTTGGTTAGGTTATGGACTATTCGGTATTGTAGTACCTCCTACAAGCTTTCCACTGTGCTCTGATTGGCTTTCCGTGACGGAGTAGGAAAAAAAATAGAACACTGCTCTATTTTTTCCCGTCAGCCGTTCCGCTATGGCCAGCGCAGCCTTTTTTGAATGGCCGCTTTTAACAACGGCATGTTGCTTATGTGTGAATGAGGGGTCATGTGTGAATGAGTGGCCATCACACATAAGCGTCATGCCGTTGTTGAAAGCGGAAGCGCTTCATCCATTCAAAAAAGGCTACCATCCATTCAAAAAAGGCTACCCGCCCTGCTCCTTGAAGCAGTTTATTTTTATTACTATTTTTATTAGTAAAATCAATATTGTAAATTAATAAGGCCTACTCAAATTAGTTTTAGCAGCATTCCCTGTCCACCTCTGTTTGATTATGCCTCACTCTCTGCTTTCATGTTTCAGCACTAACGTTACAAAGCTGTCTGTTGCTTGCCTTATTAGTCCACTGTCTCCAGTACTTTCCTCATGAATTGACGTCAACATTTAACTTGTGCGGCATTTCCAAGATGCACCTCCATATAATACCTCTGGATCATTTCATGGCTCTGAGGCCCACAAGGAATAGGCTGGCATTACGGACACGCCGTAGATATAAAATACAGGATACAATTATTTAGTCCCAGAGATAGTGGTTTGGCACCTTCAACCAAAAAAAACCCAACAACGACGAATCTCTTTATGCTTTGTCAACATGTGTTAAGCCAAGCTAACATATAAATAGATAATAAGGCCAGAGAAGATTTGGTATATGCCCAATATACAACGGCTAATGGGTGTTCTTAGACATGATGCAACACGGAGTGCCTGGATATAGCCCTTAAGCCGTGGAATATTTGCCATCTACCGCAAACCTTATTATAAACCAGCTATGCAATTAAAAGTGCAACTATACCCGGGGCATATGGTCAATCAGCATTCAGGACTCAAACCACCCAGTTCATAATGTCTGATACAACAAAGCTTTCATCCAATTAGCATTCAGTTTTCGAACCACCTTGTTTATAATATACAGTAAGTTTCTCACTCACGGGCAGCACAAATTGATTTAGATTGATTTAGTAGGCACTACACATGATCGAAGGATACTGCAGGGTTTTCTAAACCTCTCCACTGGTACACACAATTCAATTAGTCTAAGGCATAAATCAGTTGTGCCAATTTATCGGTTAAAACCAAAATGTGAAACTTCTCGAGAGGCTCAGGTAGAGGTTTGGGAAACCCAGAACACGTACTGTTGCATTCTACAGTAAACTAGCTTTTTTGGCTGCCGTGGCCCCTTGTCTAAGCATCACTAGAGCCCTTGATCTTGTATTTTGTATTAGTTTTTCCTTGGCTTCTCCCTCCACCCGTGCCCAAACTATTCTTCAGCTGGAATAATCATTAAAGTAGCAGTGACAGAGTTTGTGAGATATATAGGGCCGACCTTTAGTCACAGCTGCCAGGGTGTAGCGTTCGCATGGTGCTGCTGCCCCCCGGGATATCTCTCTCCGACTGAATATCATCCAACAGCGCAGGAAGATCAGCATCACTGACCCTGACCTAAATTGGGGAGGGATAAGCCTTTCAATATGATTGGCCAGTTACCCTCTGTCTTCATTTATGATTGGGCAGTTATCCTCGGTCTTTGAATATGATTGGGCAGCAGGACTTGGTCAGTTCTGCCGTCACCCACGCTGTATTGTAAACAGGTCCAGTTCTGGGCCGGTTGGACGCTGTCGGTCAGGTACTGTAGTTGGTGGGGAGCCATGGCGTCTCTCTGTACCTACGCCATTGTTGGCAGCCCCGACTGGCTGTAAAACAACAAGGCTGCCCATGCATGAGTGGGCAGTGATGGCTCACAGGAGACCGAGGGTAAACAGCCGCTGTAAATACCTCCACTGCTCCCCGAGCGGGGGCTACGCCAAGCTGTAAACACAGACGCTACTCAGGCCCGTGTGGCTCAGTTGGTAAGAGCGCGGCGCGACGCCAAGGTCGTGGGTACATGTCATGTAGGGGCTATGTACTGTAAGCCTACAAAAAATGGACGGGAGTCCCATCGAAAAAGAAGCAGCATATTTAAGCATCACAGTGCATTCATATCCACAGAAACGATATTCAATGTAATGTTATTGTGTAAACATCACCATAGGACATAATGTAGTGATGCTACCTGTGTGGTCGAGTGTTGTATAGCGTTTTTTCCATGTGGGCAGTGGAAGGCAGGAGGAGGACTGCAGAAAGCACTAGATCTATGTGGGCATCAACAGCAACTTCAGATGGCCCAATTATAACTAGCTGCCTCCCCTCCATCAGTCACAAAGGCCTTTGTTATCTCTGACTGGCTGTGGCCTTGGAATGGGCCGGTTGGTGCTTTACCTCCGCAGATAGAGGTGGAAACATTTCGGATGGAGAGCGGGTTTCATCTCCCGGGTTGCTTTAATTACACGGCATCGCAGTCGGGCCATAGAAGACGAGGAGGAAGAAAAGAAGGAAGGGAGGAGAGAGGGTGCAGGCATGCAGGTATTCTCGGGCCCACCCTGATAAATGGTAATATTACGGTTGAGTCGGTGGGTGGGTGTCTGTGTGTCCTAGTCTTTTAGAACTCACACCTATTCTTCCCTTTCTGGAACTGACTTCTAATGCTTACATATTCTGGTTGTGTATCTGTTCGACTGCAGTACTCTGGTGTGTGTGTGTGTGTTTCTGTGTGTGTGTGTGTGTGTTTGTGTGTGTGTGTGTCTGTGTGAGAGAGAATGTGTAAATGTATACTGCATCTACCTACGTGCCGTTCCAGCAATTAGGTTCTAACTTATTTTGAATTTTAACTTGGTAAAAAGAACAACCACCCTGATTTTACCTTTTTTTTTTAACAATTGGTCATTTGCTCACATGGTCTAAATTGTAAGAAGGTGATTCTAAGAAGGTAATAATACTAATAATACAACTAATAATATGAAAAGAATATGGCAATTAAATGCAAACTTCACTAATATATTAATTTATAAAACATGTGTAGTCTGTCAGTGGGTTACAGCGCTGATTTGGTCAACCAACTCAGTTTTCCACCATAAGCAGTTTACACATTAACACTATTAACACATTCAAATCCCTTTGTTTTCAACACATGTAATTTATTATGGCGCATCTTTTCAATTCATAACCTACTCGGTCACAGTCATTACTTAACTGCTACACATATTTTGAGGTTCTCTTTTAGATTTGTCCTTCCGTTTCAGTGCTATAGTTTTGGTTGCATGGTGGCAATGTTTTAGCCAGATAGCTACTTTAGTTAGACAAATTTATGTTGGTTAAAATTTAACAAGTAGGATTTTTTCTGTAAAAAACAATTACAGCATTTTGCAATTACTCACTGGTCAGAAAGCAGTTCCGCACCAATGCCCGATAGTGAATGACATTCCGAATAAAAATATGAAAAATGGAATTACCTGTTCCAAAAAAAGCCTTGCTAACGTTAGCTTAGGGTTCCTGGTAGCTAGCTATAGAGAGTTCTAAGTCTTTCACTTCCTTGCGTTTTCGTAGTGTATGCTGTAGTAGACAAGGGAGGAATTGACCATTTGTAGTCATGGTCTTTAGCTGCCATTATAGTTTCTCACAGTAAGTGAACTTTGCTCCCTATGGCGTACTTATGCTATATTATATATATATATATATATCATCCAGGTAAAATGCGCATTCACAAAATAAGCCAAGGAGGAATGCCTGCCTCGCAGAAGACAACTGGCTGGAACGGGATTGTGGCAAAGCTCCAAAAATTATAAATTGACATTCCACTAGCACTGACATTTAGTTTTTTTACGGAAGAAATCCTACTTAGTGTAGCTTTAACAAAGTTATGTTGGCGCTGGTGTTAGGGTATCACACTGATTGGCTGTAGGTGTTAGGGTATCACTGATTGGCTGTTGGCAGAACACATTTTTACAGAAAAAGGTTGAATCATAATGCTGTATACAAAAAACAGCAAAGAGAAAAAACATTAATCCCTTCATCAATGCAATTCTTCTGTTTAATAACTGTGTAACTTTCTCGATAGTACTGAATACTAACATTGACTGACTAATCAATTGACTGACTAATCAATCAATATTTAAGCCAACCAAATAGGCCCCCCCGGGCCCGGGACAACGTTCACGGTTGCCCCCCCCCCGTCGGCGTCACTGGTTAAATGAATCACTAATCACATGAAATAAATTATCTTTAGAAATGAATCGCAAAGCAACAGATTGACCATGTTTTACCATGATGGTGAAATGTGGAGCATTGTTTTTGTTTTGATTAAGTGGGTTGAAATCTTTCTAGAAGTGACAGAGTGTTGAAGGACAATAAGACTTTTGCAAGCCTTTGTGTGAAACAATCTGTTCTATTGAATTATAATTTGCTGCGCTTAGGCAGGCAGCCCAACTCTGATATTTTTTCAGTCAGGCAGCCCAACTCTGATATTTTTTGGTCTTTTGAAAAATCAGATCTGTAAGGTTTACAATTGTATTTGGCACATTTGATAAATAAAATGTTATTTCAGATGAAAGGGTACTACATTTTAATGTAGGCTTTTAAAATGCACATTTGGTGCACAATTTATACTTAAAATGATCAAAGTCATTCTTTTTGTGGAAGAAACCACCTGTGTGTATGTGTGTGTGTGTGTGTGTGAGAGAGTGTATGCAGGTTCCAGTACGTGAGTATGTCGAGGGTAATTAATTATGGAGTACAGCCCCTCAAATGCACAAAAACGATGGCATTTTGGCCTCTTGACTCCTTTCTTTCCTTGATAATTACGGCATGATTTATAAATGTAGTCTATCTATTCAATAATGAGTGACCTTGGTGGTGCCACTATGTATGGTGCTTACTAGCTTCTGCCTTTGCAAAAATAAATTATAACAAAAAGAGTTGGGAATGGCTCCGGATGAGGCTGTGGGGAAAGAGTTGCTGCCTTTGAAGGCTAGATATTCCTCCCCATTAATGGAGAGACATTAAGGCAGTCTTAAGCAAGGCAAGTTCATTTAAAAGATATATAGAGCAATTTCTATGCCCTGTGGTCCAGCAAGACAAGTCTGTTTTATGCCATGGAAGTCAGCATCAATTAGCAAGCGATTTCCATGCAGGAAGCAAGAGGACTAAGCACCACTATCTTACTGTGGTCCTGGTGTGTATCCGGTATTTCCATTATTGTGCACTTGGTCAAAAGTAGTGAACTAAATACTACAGACACAATATATACTGATAATACTTAATTCCTGTAACTTTATATTGTCACCATTTGTTCACCACCCTAATGTGGGCCCAGGTTCTCACTGGTACCTCCAGATTTAAGACACAATGGGATGACAATTGAAGCATCAGTAGTTTAAGGCAAAT
>JACXGI010004491.1:0-53476 GCA_016801175.1 Esox masquinongy | reverse complement strand
GCAAAAGCGCTCCAAATCTGTCAGATTGCGAGGACATCTCCTGTGCACAGCCCTCTTCAGATCACCCCACAGATGTTCAATTGGATTCAGGTCTGGGCTCTGGCTGGGCCATTCCAAAACGTTAATCTTCTTCTGGTGAAGCCATGCTTTTGTGGATTTGGATGTGTGCTTTGGGTCATTGTCGTGCTGAAAGGTGAACATCCTCTTCATCTTCAGCTTTCTAACGGACGCCTGAGGGTTTTGGGCCAAAATTGCCTGGTATTTGGAACTGTTCATAATTCCCTCCACCCTGACTAAGGCCCTGGTTCCAGCTGAAGAAAAACAGCCCCAAAGCATGATGCTGCCACCACCATGCTTCACTGTGGGTATGGTGTTCTTTGGGTGATGTGCAGTGTTGTTTTTCCGCAAAACATACCTTTTGGAATTATGGCCAAAAGGTTCAACCTTGGTTTCATCAGACCATAACACATTTTCCCACGTGCTTTTGGGGGACTTGATGTTTGTTTTTGCAATCTTCAGCCAGGCTTGGATGTTTTTCTTTGTAAGAAAAGGCTTCCGTCTTGCCACCCTACCCCATAGCCCATTCATATGAAGAATACGGGAGATTGGTGTCACATGTAGCACACAGCCAGTACTTGCCAGAAATTCCTGCAGTTCCTTTAATGTTGCTGTAGGCCTCTTGGAAGCCTCCCTGACCAGTTTTCTTCTCGTCTTTTCATCAATTTTAGAGGGACGTCCAGTTCTTGGTAATGTCTCTGTTGTGCCATATTTTCTCCACTTGATGATGACTGTCTTCACTGTGTTCCATGGTATATCTAATGTTTGGAAATTCTTTTGTACCCTTCTCCTGACTGATATCTTTCAACAATGAGATCCCTCTGATGCTTTGGAAGCTCTCTGCAGACCATGGCTTTTGCTCTGAGATGCAACTAAGAAAATGTCAGGAAACTCCTACTAGAGGAGCTGAACTTTATTTGTGATTAATCAGAGTCACGTTAAATGATGGCAGGTGTGCAATAACTTCTATTTAACATGAGTTTGAATGTGATTGGTTAATTCTGAACACAGCCACATCCCCAGTTATAAGAGGGTGTGCTCACTTATGCAACCAGGTTATTGTAAGGTTTTTATTTTTAATTTTTCCCCCTCGACAATTTCAGTTTGTTTTTCAATTGAATTGTTCACATTATAGGTCACATTAAAAGTGGAAAAAGTTCTGACATGATTTATCTTTGTCTCATTCTTTTACATCACAAGAACCTGGCATTTTAACAGGGGTGTGTAGACTTTTTATATCCACTGTATATATACAAATATATATAATTCATAAAAAAAAAATTGCCATCAGTCTACATACAATACCCCATAATGACAGTCTGTGCTGCCGCAGTGGGCTCCATCATTGTGAAATGGAAGAAGTTTGGAACAACCAAGGCTCTAAGTAACTTACAATATGAAATGCTAACTAAAGGACTCTTGAGGAAAAAGATTCTCTTGTCTGACCAAAATCAAACTATTAACACCTGGTTAATACCATCCCTACAGTGAAGCACAGTGGAGGGAACATCATGCTATTCAGTTTGCATCAGGAACTGGGAGACTGGTCAGGATTGAGGGAAGGATGATCAAAGCAAAACACAGAGAATACTGTGAAGAAAACCTGATCCAAATTGTACAAGACCTCAGACTGGGGGGTGAAGATTAATCTTTCAGCAACCCGAAGCACTCAGCTAAGACAATGCTCAAGTGAGTTTTGGACAAGTCTGTGAATGTCCTTGAGTGGCCCAGACAAAACCCTGACTTGACCCCAATTTAACATCTGTGGGGAGACCTGAAGATCCCAGTTCACCTGTGCTCTCCATCTAGTCTGACAGAGATTTAGAGGGTCTGCAAGCAAGAATGGGAAAAACTGGCCAAATCCAGATGTGCAAAGTTGGTGGAGGCATACCCAAGAATACTCAACGGTCTGATCACTGCCAAAGGGCCTAATACCTATGTACACTAGATATTTCCATTTTTTACTTTCAATAATTGGCTCAATTTCCTATAAACATGTTTTTGCTTTTTTTATATGGTATTATGGGTACATTTGTATGCATGTTTGAAGAAAGAAAAGGATAGTTATATATTTATACTAAGCAGTTTGTTTTGCCATGAGGCGTTGTGGCTCATGATGATGAGTGCATATCAACACTGTCAGAAAGATGTATGTTCAGTGATAAGACCCCCATTTCCATCTAAAAGCTTTCCAATGACAGAGGGCAAATGCAGTGTCCTGTCATGATGGCAGTTCAATCTCCAGTCACCACTGGAGGATTGAGCTCCTTGTTCAACCATGTCTAATAAAGCTGGTAAATAACAAACATCTAGACAGGATTTGGTAAATTGTAGTGAAAGGAAGAGTACCTACATTTGCCTTTAAGCCCTCTGTGAATTTGCCCTCGCTAGCAAAGTTTGGTTGAACTGGCTGGGTCCTAGCTTATTACTGTATGTTTCTTTAGTAGATCTCTATATGGAGCAAAGGGCCAATGGGCATTCTGAATGGTTAACGGGCAAAGTGCATTCTCATGCTTTCTCTTGGATGCCATTTCATGGTTATTAGCACAGAGGAGGTTATACGGCAAGGTAATGGAGGCTACTGCTTACTCCTGAGACATGACCTGTTTGGCATGACAGCACCAACAGATCTGGGACCAGGCGACTGGAAGTGGGCCACTTTGTTGCTGCTGTAGAGTCCAAGTCCAGCTGAAATATTATTCACAGAGCTCTACCTTTCTTCTACCTCCCTCCCTCCCTCCCTCCATCCCTGCCTGTCCCCCCCTCCACCCCTTCCTGGAATGAATCTGGGTTCCACCAAAACAAGCACCCTGCAACCAGCAGGGGGTCATAATAAAGCACAGAATTATAAAATCTGACTTTCGCACAGTTCTTTTTCCTCACTTAACCATACATGTATCTGCTCTGAATAGAGGATAAACCTGTCTATTTGTTTTGCACATGGCTTCTGCTTCCTAAATGTTCATGTTCCAATTTGAAATCTGAGGCAATTAAAACATGCTTTTCCTTCCAGCAATATTTCCGGTAATCCGTCTGGAATACATTTGGAACACAGGAGAGAAATGCAGCCTCTTTCGCTGAGACCTTACGCAAAGACCTAAGTGTGTTCTAAATGGCACCCTATTGAAGTGCATTGCATTGACTAAAGAGATTCCTATGGGCCCTGAACTAAGGTAGTTCCCTATAAAGAAATCGAGAGTGCCATTAAGGTCGCGGGCACATTTATTCTGAGAGGGGATGCAGGGTCGGAATTGGCCTGAACAGAAATTAAACAGTGCAATTAGGATGATGGTGTTTGAATTGACCTCGACAGACATTGACAGACATAATGGGGGTATGTGAAGCATAAAAGCATAAATAGGTGATTGAAGTGTAGGCTAATGTCAGTGATAAGGGCTTAAAGCCATTGAGGCAATGAGACCCTTGTGGGATAGACAGTGTGTGTGAGATACTTGGCATGGCGTGATAGCCCCTTAGCTGGCTATATAAACTGTGAGTTTAGGATTCTCTCAGAGTGACAGGGAGTTTACATTGGATTTATACATGAAGGGAAGCTGAGTTATGATTTTGTGATGGACTATCAGCCACAGTTGATTTGTAAATTAAAAATCACTGTATTATACGTGTTTGCGTCATCAGCCAGCTTAGGTAACATTTTTTTATCACTGTACTGCACTGAAATATGACTTATTAGTGACCAGACCATTCTCACCGTAGTTGTGAATATTTCCACCATCCAACCATGACTCAGCTTTAAAGGATCGACTGTGGAATGTCAGAATGTCTCCTGTGGTTCCTTTGCCCGTTCTCGTAGTCGATACAAATCCTATCACTGCCATTGTGATATAGGAAATAGCTCAGTAATTCATTTTGCTGTTAGCGTGATGTGATCAATGGGATTTTATCACAGGAATATTGACAGATGGAGAAAACGAGTGCATTACCGGGAAGTAGTGGCCAGCAGGTTAAATATATTATACCCCAAAGCATTTCCTTCTTACAGATTTCGGGTATAGAATGAAATAGAGATCTCACCAGGCAGAAATAGAAGCAAAACTGATATGAATGCTAGGGACACGATGAAAGAACATTCTAATCTACCCTGTCTTTGATGCCACAGGCCAAACACAAAAAAATCACATGGTGTTGATGTCTTCCATAGTAATTAGATTTAGACACACTAGTTGTGGCAAGGCTAGCACATTACAGAACTTAGATCTTTGAATGCCTAGATATACAGTTGATATTCCTAATTTTACATTTAATGCTGACTAATTTAGCAGACACTCATAATTTCGATTTCCACTTCGATTTCCTGCTGGAGGCTGCATATTGGTTTGTGTGTTTGACTGTAACACTGCATGTTGCAGAGTAAGTTTAATCTGAATTTGTTGTGAAACATTGAGAACACGTGCCCACTCATAATGAATGCAAGAAATGAAACCAGTACTCTACATTACATGGGCCCTGGTCAAAAGAAGTACACTATCTAGAGAATAGGCATTTGGAACACGTGTGCTGCTGCGGCTCTGGTGTGTGGTGGGGGTGGGGTGCCATTTCAGACCGCGACCAATGCCGAAGGTCATTGATGACATCATGACATCTGTGTGGAGAGACAGAGTGAAAGACCAGAGTAAGAGAGACAGAGACAGAGAGAGCAAGAAAGATTGAGATAGAGAGAGATATTGAGAGAGACAGAAGAAGACGGTGAGAGATGGAGAAAGAGGACGAGAGACAGCTCTGGCGTGAAGTTAGTCTAGTGTGGCATTAATCAACTTATCACCCTGAAGGCCAGGGGCCGGTGATCAGTCACATTAATGTTAGTGAGTTAAGGCATTTAATTGCGTTAGTGAAACACACTTACACAGCACAAAGAACTGCTACCTCAGACACTGTGGAAAAACATCCTTCTGGACTTCCCAGGTGGCCGAGTGGCCAAAGGAGCTGACCATCACTAGGCTTGAGTCTTCTTTGTGCCACTTGTTGACGTGCTGCTTGAAAGCCCCATGGGGGATGCAAATTGCCTTGCATCTCCCAGAGTGGGTTCGGCATCTCCTGGTCTCATTATGCTCTGGTGACTTCCTCAGGCACCTCCAAAGCTAACTGAGGTCATCAGGTGAGTGTGCTCCCACATGCATTAATTGTGTCTTGCTGGTAAGAATAGCAGTGTGGGTACAAGAGAAGGAGAAAGGTTTGGCGCTGTGGCCTCGGAGGAAGACATCGCATGATCTTCAATTCTCCTGAATCTGTTGAAAGTTGTTGCGTTGAGAAAGGGTTGTAGATAGTGAATAAAAAGTAAAAAAAGGAATTAAACATCCAAACTTCCTTTTACACACTCGAGCAGGTCAGTTCAATACAATTGTTTTCTCAAACTCTTCTGTTAATTCCACAGCATTTTTCCAAAATAGAAGTAATTTATGTATGGAGACTACAGAAAAATGTTATGTTTATTTCTCAGAGGACGGTACAGTACTGTATGTATTAATCCCTGTTACATAACAGGCCCTGTGTTTGTGGTGGCAGGGCCAAGGAGATGCACAGATATGTAAATGTATTTATTTTAGAATGCACTCCTGCACTTCTATCGCAGAGGGAAACAATGAAAATACAGAAGAAAATAATCAAGAGGTTCGGATGAAAAGCAAAATGTGTTTCCCTATGTATGACTGTGTGTACTCATTTGTGAAAAGTCAGGACATTTTGTAAGTCATGAATATTCTAAAGAATGTTGTAGCCTTATGAGTTTTGAGTCAAGGTTAGGTTTAGGAGTTAATGTTAGAGTTGTTGACAGTTAGGTTTTTGGTTTTCGGTTCGAGAAAATACAGTATGTTTCTAAAAACAAAAAGTATCCTGAAAAGTCCATAAAACATTATATGCATGTCTGTCAGTCAGGTAGACTGGTGGTTAGGGCTTCGAATTTGTAACTAAAAAGTTGTTGGAGTGTATTCCAGGGAATTTCTGGGAAGGTGACAAATCAGTAATTCTGTCCCTGGGTGAGGATATATACCCTAGTTGTTACCTGGGCACCCATCATGACAGCTCACGCACCTCTCCACCATGAAGAGGTTGGTTTAAAAACAGAGGCCAAATCTACTTGGACCTTGTGCTTCTCTGTGTGTGTGTGTGTGTGTGTGTGTGTGTGTGTGTGTGTGTGTGTGTGTGTGTGTGTGTGTGTGTGTGTGTGTGTGTGTGTGTGTGTGTGTGTGTGTGTGTGTGTGTGTGTGTGAGAGAGAGAGAGAGAGAGAGAGAGAGAGAGTCTGACTGCATCGTCATACAGTCATGTGACTGCTGGGTCTCCTTGGAGACAGCAGCAGTGTAGTGCATTGAGATGCTGCTGGCTCAGTTCAGAGCAGAGCAAACCAGGATAGGCAGCTGGCGACAGCAGTGCTTGGATAGTTGGATGCATTTGGCCACTAGCTGGACAGGTTCAGTCTAGCCTCTGGAGGTGAGTGACAACTCAGAACCTCTGATCTTGGTTTTCACTAAGTGATTATATAGAATTATCTCTAGGGTGAACATGCATGCTGCTGTTTTGCACTGATGGAGTTACTCAGATTTGATTTGAGTAACTCAGATTTGAATGGAGATTTTAGTTGTGTGTCAGCCTATGAAAAGACTAGAAATATGCTTTATATTTAAAATACATATTCTTGAAAATTTGTTAATACATTTTATATATTTTAAATTTGGTGAGGTACACACTGTATTACATTAATCTTTCACTTTCAAGTACATCAGTGTCCTCTCTGCCTTTCCTTACCTGAACAGAATCAGCATTTCATTTTTGGGATTTGGATTTGCATGTGGAGGTTTGAAACTAATTCTATTCCATAGTGTGTTTACGAAGTAAAAGCTTGACTCCAGGTGGGATCTCATATTGAATTTTCATAGTTATGCAAATTTGCTGCTGACCCCCTGAGTGCTTACTTACTCACGAGTTGTACTTTGAGTGAATAATGTTTACTATGATGAATACTAATGCAGTGATGCAGTAATGGTTATTCCCTAGTGTTCATAGAGCTGATAGTAATTTATTGTGGAATGAATATTGGGTTGTGCATATGCACAACCCAATTGAGGAAGAAATCTTTGCAAATACAAATATTGAATATCAAAATCAATCAATCAATCAATCAATCAATCAAAAACCTTTTCATACAAATAGTTCATTAACACAAAGCTTGGACTTTTTATGTACATATTCAGGGAAACAAACTGTATGCAAAATACTACTCGGATGTCAGTTCTTAAGCATGTTTAAATCGTTTAAAGCTTGTAGCTGATTAAAGCAACAAAGACAGATGTTGTACTGATAGCTAATGGATGAGAGAGATATGAAGAGAGATATAGAGATAAATTTAGGGAGTATTAAAACAACTGCTGTAATACCCGAGTTGACCCAAGTGGAAGAGCTATCTAGATTAAGACATGGTGAGAACTGAGGAATTGACTTTGCAACTGTTATTTTTTCATATGCGTAGATGGTGAAAATGAAAGACTGGAAATACGCAGATGTTTCAATGTTCGATTAATTGTTGCATTAGTTTTTTGCTCCAAGCAGCAGAATATTTATTATAAACTACATACTATTCCCTATATAATAGTATTCTATTTCGGATCAAAAGAAGTGTACTACATACCGATTAGGATGTAATTTCAAACGCGCCAGCCAGCCAGCCAGCCATCCACCACAGGTCCACAGACTGTATACAGTATGAATACCTGATGGACTTTGTAGTCTTTTGTTTACACTTCCAAATTATCTTCTCTATTGCAATGTCACATTTTTCCCCTGTTCCTGACCAACAACAGGCTTCAACTTTAATCCGATTCGTATTGCTTTTAATGCATTTTATTTTGTAATTAGCTTGAAGCTAATAGTATTCGTATCAAAATGCCAAGTTTATTATTCTATCATATAGACCACAATTAATTGACTCATATACAGCACAAGTGGTAGCAATCGTATGCATTAAATACCTATATGATATTGATAATCTAAAAAAAAGGCATCTGATTCTAGCCTTCAGACCAGATCAATAATTCATGAGCCTTTAAGTAATTTACGTTTTCATGCAAATGTCCTCTTTCTCACCCTGTGGTGCCAGAACCCAAGGCTCTTCCTAGTAAGCAGCGTACATATATATGCACCTCCTTCGGTGCAATAAGGAAATCCTGTAACATTATGTTTTACACTAGCAATCGTTCTTTACAGTTGCTTTGTGTGATAACGCTTATATTGTAGATTCATGATTCCTACAGTAATGTAATACACATGTCCTCTCTCTCACCCCATAGTCCGTGTGTTCATCCATTCCACAGTGTAGCATTGAAGTGGTGTAATCTTGTGTTTTACTGTAGTCAGCCGAAGCCAGTGGCCAACAACATGAACAACACAATGCTCATGTCCTCTGGGGCACCCACTCCTAATAAAAGGTAAGTGCCTCAGAAAAAGCTTTTCTTGTATGCCCCCATATTTTTCATACCTAACACATTTCCTGAAGTCCTTGCAGAAATATTTACCCTGCTTAACCGCTGTTGTCTACAAACTGCTCCACCAGTCCCTATCTGTCCCTGGAATCGCTCCTTAGACAACTCATTATTTGTTTAGCACTTTACCAGCCCTGGTGATAAACCCCTTATCAGTTGATTGAAGTGACGTGTATACAGCGGTTGGATTGCATTGGCGCTGTAATTCTGGTAGGACAGATTAGGGAGTTTGATCATGTGTGTGTGTCCTTACTGTAATATGGTCAGGCATTGGCAGCTGCTCCGGGCGTTTGAGAGGCAAGATTCAGAACACATTCTCCTCTAGGAGATCGTACATTCCCACACACGCACGCGCGCACACACACACACACGCGCACACAATGTCTAGATTTGTTTCTGCAGGCAGACTAAGGGAAGCTGACTTGCTGGGCTATGGTCACCCGAGGCAGTTGCTAGTTGCTAGCTAGATGACGCTGTGTGCATTTAGACGAGAGAGGTCAATAGGAGATGGATGGTGGACTAAATGAGTGTGTGTTTGTGTGTGTGTGTGTGTGTGTGTGTGTGTGTGTGTGTGTGTGTGTGTGTGTGTGTGTGTGTGTGTGTGTGTGTGTGAGAGAGAGAAAGAGAGAGAGGGCGAGCACTGTCTGCAGAGCACTTCGGTCTGAGAAAAGCAATGATCCAGTGATTTCACTTTGACAAGTTTCAAAGGAACCTGAACACCTTTGTCTTGACCTTTTAGTCTGTGAATCATAGATCGTTCGGTTTGATGTTAGACTCTTACATCGCTCAGGGCAATGAACGGAACAGAGAAATCTATTCTGAAGTTTAGGCTAAATTGAAACTTGAACCAGGAGTTTAGGCTGTAGATTCAGTGTCATCGTGGATGAAGGGGATAAGGTGGGGTTTTCTCCCACATTATCTAATCCCAACCAGGCCGAGGGATGGTGTGTGTGTGTGTGTGTGTGTCTGTTTGCATATTTGTGTGAGTTTGCTAAGCAGCATGCCAGCCTGTTTCCTCCCAGGGCCTCCTAGCCTAGCGTCTAACTGTGTAAGGTGACACACTGTCACATTTGGTTTGTAAATATTAATCCATGTAATTATAGCTTTGTTCAGCTTAATTGGCTTCCTCTCATGTGAAGGGCCTGGGAGTCAGAGATGTCACTTCAGCTGAATATTGGGACTCTGCTTTAGCTCACTTTCGCTTAGTTACATGTCATCTACCAGAAACGTTAAGGCTTTAAGTATATTCACCATTCGTCTTATGGAAACTCAAGAAACCGAGAGATCTCAGATTAAAAATAGTTCTACAATACCTACGTTATTTTACACTATAGACTATATAGAAGTTTTATTTCCAAATGACACATTATTGCACTTTTTAATATATCATTAAAGATTCCAGTTGATGAGTCTTTCTTGCCTTTTAGAGATCTGATATTTTGAATGCTGATTTCTGTCAGCAAAGACAGCTGATTATTGGAGATTCTCTTTGTGGAGGCCCAACTGCACCCAAACTGGTCTTTTCTGTGTGTTTGCTGTGCTGACATAGCATCTCCTCCCACCTTCAGCTTTGCACAGACACATCGCTCCGCACTGCTCTTCCGAGGACCAACCCACCGACTGTCCAAACGTCACTTCACTATGTATAATCTAATACTTATGCATAACCAAAGAGAAGGAAAATCAAATAATGCAACAAGTGTTTTTGAAATGAATGTTCTTGGATATGTTGTGTTTTGACAGTGTTTGCAACGTGTCCCAAATGCTGTTATGATAAGAATATCCTTGACAGATTTATATGCATTTATGTGCCAGACCGTACCCACATTAAAGTACAGTATATTTGTCAATAGCGTCCATTTAGCTTTAGGGACTGAACTGAAAATATCACGCAGAGCGACATTTGTCTGTAGATACAACATATATCAACATATACTTTATCTCTATTCATGCAGATTGGTCATTCAATGTTATTGAATTCTGAAATGGCATTCGGTGTCATTCAGTGCCTTAAAAATTCTATGACGGTTGACAAGTTTTCTTTTTAAATTGCTTGTTATAGTGCCATTATCTGACCAATCAGTGTCATTTTGTACATTTCAGAAATGTATGGCAAGATGCTGTACTCACATGGGGTTCCTGAATGCCAGTCACTGTACAGTTGACAGAGGGTGAATCAAATTGGCTTTTGGGTTGGATAGATAGGACCCAGGTGGATTGGTAGGATTTCGGACAGTGTTGCCTGGTGTGCTCTTAGTGACTTTTTGTGGCAAGCTGGGTGTCTACAAACTCAGTTGTTGTTGTTGGCCAATGAATGTGCTTTTCTCCATGCACGTTGGTTCCACAAAAAAAATGTTTGCCCCTGTAAGCAGAGTGATAAGATGCAAAATAAGAAACGGGATAAATGTGAGATGCGCGTCGGAGGACATTTCTTGATCTTCCACTCTCCCAAACCCACTGGAAGTTCCTGCGGTGAGGAAGAGGAAAGGCTGTACTTGAACTTGACATCATGGAACTGGAAGGGTAGAAAAAGACCAATGCACCATACACTAACGTTTTGAAAAGATCCATCCAGCTGTGTCTTATATATAGCGTGTGCCATACATACCAACACACAGACGCAGACGATACATAGTCAGCTCACTGATTTCAGCATGGCGGACATTGTACTTACTGAAGAGGCTGATGGCTTTACATTTGGATTTAACTGATTATTGACAATGACATTGATTACATAATCAGAACTTGTATGCAGAGTAAAGTTAATAGAAAGAGTTGTCAACTGGATACAGTTGTAAGTTTAGGATAGAAACACATTTTAGTGTGGAAGTGAAAGTTATATTGGTTTAAGAAGGTATTGATAACCCTGTGATTAGCCATGGGACTGTGTAACATACCACATTCTACAAATTGTATTTTAGAAATTGCTATTGTATTTGATTTGTCCAACGTGAATGGAAAATTATTATTTTTGCAGTCTTCTGAGAGCTCGAAGCAGCACAGAGTTTGTCACAGAGCAGGACCCCAACAATATCCAATATCAAAGCATGTTGGGCTTATCCTGTATACCATATGCGTGGCAGAGGCTGATTTTAACTCGGCTGACAACAACCAAAACAAAACAATCTGGGACCAGGCTGTAGTCTATGTTGGCTGGTCAGAGTCGTCTGGTACCGGGACAAAACAGCTAACAGCTGAGCTCCAACAGGCGTACATGGGTCACCTTTGTTCTTCTTTCCACTGATGTACACAGATGTACACTGATGTACACAGATGTACACAGATGTTCACTGATGTACACAGATGTACACTGATGTACACAGATGTACACAGATGTACACAGATGTACACTGATGTACACAGATGTACACAGATGTTCACTGATGTACACAGATGTACACAGATGTACACAGATGTAGTCCTTGGATCCCAGGACCTCAAAGAACTCAATCTAGATTTTAGATGCAGGATATGAAGTCATTATCTGGTTTCTTTTTTGTGTCTTTTTTATGCATTCTTTGGAAAGATGGAGGGAGAGGGTTTTTGTACGAAGTTCAGCACATCTCGATTCGAACCCAAACAGCAGCAGTACATGTGCACCAGAGGCAGCTGCTTAGACTGAGCTGGTTTCTAACAGAACTGACCTCTCAGACTAAATTTAGACTTCTAAGGCTGTTTTGCCAGACTCAAAAACTCCATTGATGCAAAGCTAAAATGATAGAGTGATGGAAACAGTAATAGATTTAGAACCTTCTATCTATTTCAGCAGTCTTCAAACATGCCATTCCTTGACACAGCGGTATGTATCGGGGCACTGTAGAAAACATGCAGTTGAAGTCAGAGTTTGGTTTCAAGTGGGGCCAACCTCTTAGAAACCCAATCTGTTTTAGAGAGACGTTTGGAGACTGGATATAAAGCTATAGCTGAGGTTTGACAGATGCTGCGGTAGGGTCTGAATTCATTTCCATCTAGATTGGAGTGTAATAGTCACTACTAATCTCCCTGTCAGTCAAAAGGAGTGACAGAAAGGGGGAGAAAGGGAGAGAGAGAAAAAGAGTGAGACTTGGAGAGAAAGACGGGGAGGGGGGAGGTCTATCCTTTACTCCTCATCGCAGGCCACTCAGAGAGGAGACAGCCTATGTCCAGTCATTTGTTCTGACCACGTGTCGCGATGACAACCAAAGACATTTTCGGGGAAATGATTTTGGAATGAGCAGCAGCGATGTAATCTGACATAAAGTACAGTGTCATGTAGCTTCATTGGCATCCCCGCTGTGGCCCCTGAAGAATTATGATGACCTTGTCCAGTTCTGAGAATGAGTCACGCAGTGACTTCATAAGCTATTCCATCCATGCCATTATTATTCCACATGAAAATGTTGTATGGAAATGATAATGTATTGCTTCATCCTTCCCTCCAGTGTCTTAGAGAGTCCCAGCAGGCTTGACGAAGAGCATCGTCTCATTGCCCGCTATGCAGCACGGCTGGCAGCTGAGGCAGGCAACTCCACAGTGAGTAGCTAGGCCAGACTGCGCGCGTGCGCGCGTGTGTGTTTGTGTCTGTGTGTGTCTTTGTCTGTGTGTGTGTGTGTGTGTGTGTGTGTGTGTGTGTGTGTGTCTGTGTCTGTGTGGCTTGTAGGTCACCCAAGGGTAGGATCCTTTCAGCCTGTATTTAGCCTCTTCTTATGATGTAACACTTTGTGTAAGAGCAGAATGTCCATGAAGACAGATTCTAAATCATATCAAATAATATTACAACCAAAATCATATCAAATAATATTACAACCAAAATCATATCAAATAATATTACAACCAAAATCAAATCAAATAATATTACAACCAAAATCATATCAAATAATATTACAACCAAAATCATATCAAATAACATCATGAAGCTGGTCACCAGAGACTAAGATAACATTTATCCCCTGTATAGTACATTCATCAGACTGAAAGATTATTATAAATTACATCTCAGTTTGGCAAAAATAAAACAGTCTCCATGCGTATTACTTTGGATTCTGGCCAGTAAATCAGGTTTGATGTATTACTCTCTTTCATTCTCTCAACTTTGTTCAGTCAGTTTTTAATAGTCATTTTGTCTTTCAGCAATGTCCTCCAACAGATCTGAGTTTCAACTTCGATGCCAACAAACAACAGAGGCAGCTAATCGCAGAGCTAGAGAACAAAAACAGGTGGGAATGTATTTGATTGTCACTCTGTGTATATATAATACAACTCATTACTTAACTTTTAGTTCATCAGGTAATTTAAAGTATTGCACGTTTATATCGGAATGTTGTGGGGAAAAAAAGGTAAATCAGCTGAGTCTGAGTCTCCAGGACATGCTTTGAAAAATGCAGATTTTAAATCTCCATTTTGTTGTGTCTTTTGGTCCCTCAGAGAGATCCTTCAGGAGATCCAGAGGCTGCGTCTGGAGCATGAGCAGGCCTCCCAGCCCACGCCAGAGAAAGCCCAGCAGAACCCAACACTACTGGCTGAACTCAGGCTCCTGAGGTACTCCTATATCTATTATATACTATAGTACAGGGGTGTTCAGCAGGCGTATCCTATATGTACATATCTGGACCTATGTTTGTGTGAGTTGAATGTGTGGGTGGGCAGATGGACAAGACAGTGTTTTCAGTCCTCGATAACCTTTGGATGTCATCACCTTCCGCAGCACGCCTGCCACAGGAAGTTCTGTGTTTTGGGGTAATGGTAAGAGACAGCCTGTTACAGAGAGACTTCCACTTTTGGGTGTTAACAAGGCAAAACTCCATCTACTCCTCCCGTCCTAGATTGGCTAACCAGCGCAAAAGAGAACCTGACAGAAATTGTTTTCGACCTTCTCGTCAAGCCCATTAAATGGGGGATCTAACTTCAGGCGTTTCTTTGAATTACTATGTCAGGTTGGAAATGTTGTTATAAATAACACCCTACTTAACCACCAGAGGGAGTTCAGGCACCAATGGTTCAATTGTCATCACATTGAGTTATTGGGGTGTTCAGTCAAAGATTTTTATTAAATTAAGATATTCATTCACCACGTTTACCATTAAAAAAAAATCTGTTTCAGTCCAATCGTAACAGCGTGGCTGTCCTTTGGACACTATTGCGATAGCAGCTGGGTCTGGTCTGCTTAGTTCAATGACTTCCATTCAACTAGAAAAGATGAGGGAGTGGAATGTCTTACGCTTCCCTCTTCTACCTCTGGTTCAGTTGTCTCTTGCTGTTACCTCGGAGGCTGACCAGGCTCAAAGTGAAGGACAGTGATAATTGGTCTTCGTATTACTGGGAAAGGGATACATGTCATTTGATTCTATTAGGAACCTATTTTGGCCCTCATACGACCTAATCTTTCTTACTAATCTCCTTAAAAACGTTGCCGATAACGCACTTGTTAAAAAACGCAACGTCTCACTTCAGCGCCGCTCAGTCGGCACCTGAGAGGAGACTGTGTGGTGTTGCGAGTCTTTCGGGAGACAGGAGGAGGTGACAGCCAGGTGTTTGTGTGTGATTGTGGGACAACAGGCACCGCAAAGATGAGCTGGAGAGGCGCATGTCGGCCCTGCAGGAGAGCAGACGGGAACTGATGGTCCAGCTAGAGGGCCTGATGAGGTTACTCAAGGTACTCCGAAACGCTCTAACACGCTGGGGGTTGTCCGTCAGCCTAACACGCTGGGGGTTGACCGTCAGCCTAACACGCTGGGGGTTGTCCATCAGCCTAACACACTGGGGGTTGTCCATCAGCCTAACACGCTGGGGGTTGTCCATCAGCCTAACACGCTGGGGGTTGTCCGACACGCTCTAACACGCTGGGGATTGTCCGTCAGCCTAACATGCTGGGGGTTGTCCGTCAGCCTAACACGTTGGGGGTTGTCCGTCAGCCTAACACGCTGGGGGTTGTCCGTCAGCCTTACACGCTGGGGGTTGTCCGTCAGCCTAACACGCTAGGGGTTGTCCGACATGCTGTAACACGCTGGGGGTTGTCCGTCAGCCAAACACGCTGGGGGTTGTCCGTCAGCCTAACACGCTGGGGATTGGCCGTCAGCCTAACACGCTGGGGGTTGTCTGTCAGACTAACACGCTGGGGGTTGTCCATCAGCTGACACAATGCATCAGAGTTGGGTTGTTTTGCTGTCTTTTAGAGGCTGCTGCTGGGTTTCGCATCACAGCTGTACAGTATCCTTATTGATATTTATTTCACCAAATGTTGGTTGATGCCGGCCGTGAGTATTTTAGAGGACTGTGTGCTAAGCACCTGTGTCCCTCAAGATACACTGTTTACTTTTAAACTAATAAGCTTGTCGTTCTGTCCCGATTCTGAAGCTCCTGACTCTTTGTCCTTTCTTTTTATCCTCCTCGGTCACTCTTTTCCTCTACCCTCACTGCTAATGCTTTCTATCACTGTTCACCATTGGCTGGCTGATAGGACGAGGAGCAGAAACAGGTTAGTGTTTCTCCATTCAATTAATTATACATTAATGCACACAGATGCCACACCTTCATTTGTTTCAGTAGCAGGAATATAATCCTGCAGCAGCAGGAAATGTGCGTTGTTATGTTGATTATAATTAATGGAAATATTTTTGCGGGGGTTGTTGCATCTTCTATCCGGCCAAATTATGACGTTTTGAGGGGAAATTACAAACTTTAGAAGCCTTTTAACCCTTCAGTACACTAGACTTCTGCGTTTCCTGCCGTGCAGGAAAGTTAATGCAACCACAAGATGATCAAATTACGATACAGCAGCAGTCTGAGCTGTACACCCGACCAGACCCACTCACTCAGTCACTCACCATAGTTGCACTCCCTGCCTGAATGGGTGTGTTGATACATCTCAGATACTGTTTCAAAGAACTTCAAGTATCATCATTTTCTGTGTTGCGCAATTGCACTGACTGTGGATTTCCGCCACACATTGTCTCTACATGGGCGTGAAGCAGCACACTTTTCCTACAGACATTTGACACATTACCTAAAGTAAATAAATACAGTTTTCAATTACAGATAACTTGTTACTCTATTAAAGAACATAATATGCAACTAGCTCAAATCCTTTTATTACTGGAGGTTGAACCTCCAGTAAGGAAAAATCCTAGCCGACTACAATTATGTGTCACTTTATGAGAGGTAAAATCCTATATAGTTTGCTAGGTTATTAGGTTCCATGAAAAATGAGAACTCCACCATCTTTCTTAGCCAAACAAACGTCTGAGACCCGTTCCTTTAATCAAAGCTAACAACCTTCCCTCTAATGTGAGTGCAGTCTGGCTAACCATCTCCAGCCTGGCAAGGAGCCATACAGCCCCGGACCAAGGCAAGCCTGGGTTCAAAGGAAACCCTACTCAGAATCTTTCGGATAGCTTCAGTGTGGCGCACGGAGTGCCAGTTGAGGCACTGTTTCCAGGCACAGTCCGTCCGGGACCTTTCTGCTAGGCAGGCTCAATCAAGCACAGACAACGTTTATGAAATGATTGGAGTAGTGCTTGAACCCAGGTCTGGCCCTGGGCTTTGTACCAACCCCTCCTCTCCTCTTCCTACCCCCCACCCCCACCCCCACCCCGGGAGAGACACAGTGCCCCTTTCTCCAGGCATCATAGTACCCAGGCAGCACAGCACAGTCCCCTCTTTAGTCCCGCAGGCAGACAGACAGGCGGGCAGACAGACAGGCGGGCAGACAGACAGACTGACCGGCTCACACATGGTTCTCATTAGCTTTCAGAGCAGTAGAGGTGCTGTAATAGACAGGGAGTGTAGGTGCATGTGTGTGTGTGTGTGTGTGTGTGTGTGTTTGTGTGTGTGTGTGTGTGTGTGTGTTTTGTCTTAGCGACGCTAAATATAACAGGTGATGGTCTAGGCCTCTGTTATTGGTTAAACAAACTTAAAAGGGTGATGATATGCTTCAACACTGTATGGTTCCTAGAATAGAATGCACTGTCCATCCTGGGTGGACATTTTCCTTTGGCCACATACACTCAGTAACCCGTTCATCAGGTGTATCAGGTGTGCGCCATTCGGTTACCGTGCCATGGAACATTTGAATGGGCAACTCAAGGGGCCTACATTAGAAGTGGGGTGAGAGCATGCGTCCTTGTGGCGCTCCAGTGCTGGGGGATATACTGTATAGTCTGAAATGTGTGTGGCCATCTTCAGCGGTTGGACCGCGTTAGTCGTGAGTCGAAGGAGAATGTCTGGTATTGTGGAAGCAGGCAGGTGGACCACCAATAGGTGCTGTGATAATGAGAGGGGTGTAGCACAGTGAGGGTGTACAGGACAGTATCTAGAAGAGCACAAGTCTTCGGCTCTTGTCAAGGTTGGGCCACTGCAGCGGAGCAACACCTCGTGCCAGCTCAAAGTGGCCTTCGTGGGGCCATGATCACCAACACTGGCCCATGTCCTGGCACACGTCCTGGCACACATCCTGGCACACTCGATACTATTTCAGCAACGTACGAACGCCACCGCATATCTAAACCTTGTTGCTGACCGGGTGCATTCCTTGGCGGCTGCCCTTTGTCGCACGGATACTTCCAGCAGGGTAATGGATGATTTTCACGTGTCATGTATTGTCTCCGATTGAATCCAGGAACAGGACCGGGAGTTCAGTTTACTTGAGTGTCCTGCTCAATGCCATTACATCAGCATGGACCCACATCCCTGTGGAACGTTTCCGACACCTTTTAGAATCCAAGCCCCAAAGAATTCTGACTGTTCTGGAAACAGAGGGGGGTCAGACCCGGTACCAGTACCTAATAAACTAGATGCTGAGTGTAAAAGGGATTACATACACATTCACATCACACACATTAAATCTGTCAGTCTGCCAGACGCTCGGTTAGACATTTAGCAGACACTTTTATCCACAGCAACGTACAGTTAGTGCATTTCTCCTAAGATAACTAGGTGGGACAAGTACAACTAATTTATTTCAAACAGAGCACCTTGAGTACACTGGTAAAAATATAGAAGTAAATAAATGCCAAGATATTAAATTTTTCACTGATGGTAATGCTTCTCCTTTCTTGTTTGTCAGGCTCAAACTGGTGGTTCGCCCCACTCCTCCCCCAGCCACGGGGCTGGCTGCTCCATGCCCATGCCCATACGCTCCACCTCAGCTGGGTCCACCCCCACCCACACACCCCAGGACTGCCTTGCTGGGGTTGGGGGCGACGTGCTGGAGGCCTTCGCTCAGGGTACATCCTGGATATCTGCCTAATGGGGAAAACTGGTTAAAATTATGTCTGGTTTTGGTTGGAAAAGTGTCATGATATGCTTTAATTTCAATCTGTTTTGCTTGCTTGGGTATATTTAATCAATAAGGTACAGAGGACTTGGTATATGTCCAATATTACACAGCTAAGAGCTGTTTTTAGACACGACACATTGCAAAGTGTGTGGATGAAGCCCTTAGCTGTGGTAAACTGGCGATATTCCACAAACCCCAGAGGTGCATTATTTCTATTATAAACCAGTTTCCAGCGCAATTAGAACAGGTATCGTACCCATGGTACCCATGAACAGGTGTCATACCCATAGAGTCTCATGTCGGTTGTTAATCATTTTTTCCTTTGTTTCAGTCAACGATACTGCAACAGTTTAAGCTGTGCTATTTTTTATTAAAAACGTGGTCCGTGACTAAATTTAATTTTTTAAATTCCCATTTTGTGCCACATGTGTTCCATGTTGTTAATATGTGCATCATCTATAGGTAGACTCAATATTATAACTCAATTAGTCATGAAATTCCAAGGGGCACAAATGGTCATATATGTAATGTAGTACACCATTTTCAGGGACCTTTTTTGGCTTGACGATGCTACTTTTACACCCAGTTGCCAGAAATCACAAACTCCATCTTTAAGGTGTCCTCTGTCTTTCAGGTGTACCTAGAAACCTTCGTAACGACTTGCTGGTCGCCGCAGATTCAATAACAAACACCATGTCATCACTGGTCAAAGAACTCCACTCAGGTTAGTTGAATGGCACTTGACTTCGTGGCTGCTTGTGATTGGTAGGTATCTCTAGGACAAACATTATAATATCTAATATTGTTTGGGTCTCCGTCATAAAGTAGATGATGCTGCCGAGAAAGAGGACAACAACATGAGAAATGGAGGCCATGGCGACAGGGGTGAGTAAAAATGGGATTCATATTTTCTCATTACACTTGCCTTTACCATGAAGCATCAAAGATTTTGATGAGTCATTTCTTTGAAACCCTCACCACAAAATTTTAATAATATTGGGTACTCCGAGTGGCGCAGTGGTTTAGGTCAGTGTCTTGCAGTCTAGCTGGGTCCTTGCGGCTAGGAGTTGCTGTGGAGTTGTTGGAGGCCATAAATGCAAATGGGACATAATGAAATTAGAAGGGAAAGATTCTTGTAAATCTCCATTCCAAAGGAAAAGATGTTGTTGTGTATTATATTTTTATGTTACTGCAAATAACTGAGCATTTCTCACTTTGCTTTCTAGCTGAGGCAGAATGAAAAGAGTGGAAAAAGTATGTATGAATATTCCTGTAGTTGGGATACTCTCTGCATGATATCATCACAATGACATGAATAAAATGTCAAATGCGTCCTTGTTATCCGTCTGTCTGTGTTCAGGCACTGTGGGAGTGCTGAAGCATCACTGAGGGAGCAAGTACCACTCCAAACACCACTTCATCTATACCGAAGCTCAGACTGGACACAACTGGAGAAGATGAATCAGAATGAGAATCAGCCACACCAACCAAACCCTTCAATCAGGCATTAGCACGTAGAGTAATGCATGCTGTTATCAAACAGGATTTCACTATGTGAATTATTAAACATGTTTCTTTACACCTCATTGTGGGGGGAAAAGCAAGAGGTGTCTATTTATGTCGTTCTGTATAAAAAATGTAAAGCTGTAATAATTATGTAATTATCAATTCCTCTCATCATGACTGTGATGGGCAAAGGTCTAATGGTCGACCTTGCTGGGCTTTCTGTCGACTGATCTTAATAACAGATTGTTCTGGGTGCCTCCAAAATGGAACCCTAGTCCCTATAGGCCTGGTTAATAGTAGTGCACTAAAGGTTGTGCACTGCATAGGGAATAGGATACCATTTGGAAAACGTACACTGTCTGTATTATACTGTAAACACTATACGCAACTTTGGGAACACAGCACTGACATCGACCCTAAAGCAGCTTACTTTCATGATGATGAGATGTTCCCTGGCCGTCATTGCTTTTGTATGATTAGAGAACGCTAGCTAGTATGTTTTCATTCGAGGTCTTGCATGAAGTTGCAGCGTCCTGAGTTGGACTGTGTGTTCGATAGGTAGGTAGGTATCAAGTTATGACAGATCTTAGTGGGTTAATCCATGTTTCCCAAACCACGGTCCGCTAGCTAATACTTTTCCCCGGGGATGTTTCTGTTTCAATCCCTCGGATAGTGAGCTGACAGAATATGTTGGTTCTCAGAGTGCTTGTTTTAATCAAAGCAGTCTTCGTTGGTGGAAAGACCGTAGATGGTCCTTGTTTGGTCACTGGTACAAAATTGAGAAACACTTGGTTATGTAGACTGCTGGGATCTGTAGACATGCAAGTTGTCATCTCTCATAATTCACATTGGTCGCATCCAGGAGAGGAGGGTTCCATTTGAGATACGATCATTCAAATACTGCTGCTACTATGTACTCACTGTGCTGTGAGACACCCTTGCAAAAATACAAGGGCTGTTTGTTCGGTTAAAGGGAGCCTATGAAGGCTATTGTTTTCAATGTTTCTTTGGGTCAGGGATATGTCCCTTTGTTTGAAACAAATTAAATCATTGTTTTGTCTCTAATAAAAAATGTACTAAACAAGAGAAGATAGTAAATGCATCTTAAAGAGCATTTAAAACTGCATGGTGCCTCCTGCCAAATCTATGAAGTAGTTACTCAGTGGGAAAAGGATTTATTGTCCGTTCGAAGAGAGGAAGCACACCTCAGTTTGTTATTTGAAATGAATGTTATTCAGTTGTGCCATTTTGTTCAATTTTTTTCATGTTTGATCCCATCATATCCATATATCCAACAGAAAGTAGGTGACGAGGTACAGAAAAAAATTGTAGACAGGTAACAGTTGTTTTGATAGCTTTATTTGGTCAGAGGAAAACAAGGACTGGAACACATTCATGGGCGTGTTAACAGATAGGTGCTCAGGGACCATCCAAGTAGACAGAATGTAGTGGCTCAGCACCCTTTGGCCTGTCGGGAAGCATCCTCCTTGTAGTTAAACAAGTCGGTAGCATAGGCCCTAATGGGCTCCAGACCTGCTTCTCTATGGGTCGTAGGTCACAGGTTGTGATCATAAAAGAGTCTGGAGGAAGCCGACATGGCAACTGCTCGTCTCAATAATCTGACTTCCCATTTAAAAGCTTCAGCTTGTTGCAAGCATTTGCCTGAAGGATTGCGCACTCTGGCATTTAGAGACATTGGATTGATTTGAGATTTTGATAGACCACCCTATTTCTTACACCTTTCCCGTCACTGAAACGTATCAAGTGAAGAAGTGCAAAGTTCTGGAGAAAAGACAGATAATTAGGACACAGGGCAAGTGAGGTTAAGCAGACAGTAAGTCTGGTGCTGGGGAAGAATGTTGAATGTCTTCAGTGAGAGAAATATGGTGCAGTTGCTAAGTGCTGTGTTTGACTGAACATGTTGTTTTCAATGTTTTACTGAGTTAGTGTCTGATTTCTGATAGGAGACACTATACAGTAGCTACAGGCTTAGAAAATAAGCTAAAGTGGAAATTATACTTACTTGAACCAGAAGGATATCAAGTCCAATAAAGCAATCACGTCTTCTGATAAGATGGAACTTTTTGTTGTTCAGGGTTTCTGTTTATCTTTGAAACCAAGCACTGAAAAAAAATAACTAGATAAAACATTTTTGGCTTAGACACAAAAAATAGCCAGACAGTAAAGAGTAAGGTTTGGTTTGGTTCACGTCATGACAATGACATACCAACAACTTTCGAATGATAATACTTATACAAGTTGCAATGAAATGGCATCAAACAAAGGTTAAACAATGAACTGTACAAAATGTGGATAGATGAGGTCAAGACAACCTATCCTATGAGCTAAGGTCTTATTAGCCTATTACACTGTGTCAAGAAATAGAACAACTAAAATGTGTCTCCTTTGTATTCGATGTTCTGTGATGTTTTATTTGGTTATTTATTTCACACAACATCATACTTCTGGGTTTTCTTTTAGTTTGCTAGTGGAATTTAATCATTGATCATGATTAAATCAAGTAAATAAATCTCATTCAAGTGAGCACCTGCCTTGCACATTATCATTTAGTTGCCTAAATAAAGAACAAGACTATAATATATAAAAGAGTGACCAAGATAAAGTACAGCACCATATTGTAAAACAAGAACCAATAAGTTACAAATACCAATTTAGTCTTATATACTGAAGGTTTGACACTATTTCTTCCATATAACAATGATCTAAAGGAAATTGAAGTGCTGATATAGAACCTTTTGAAAAGTGAATAATTGTATTCCCTCTTCAATCCACAGATAGGAATGCAATGTTATAATTTGAGTTTGTGCCTAGATGTTCTGTATAAAGTGCTGTATAAAGTAAAAACCCATTCATGCAGATATATGAATATCAACCAGCCTTTTAAGTAGGAGTTTTAGTCTCAGTCTGTGATCTTGTGGAAATAAGTATTTATTTGGTGTTGTTCAGGAGGAAAGTAGACTTTTGTTCAGCGTTTACATTTGTGCCAAAATGTTTGCAGACTTTGTGTCATCATAAAGGTATACCAACATTCTATATGTTATTGTTGTTGTTGATGTTCATGTTTTATCATGATATAATCAAGACCATCCACATCTACATCGTCTTCCTTAAAATGTTAAATCCTCACACATTCTGGAGCAACAGTATCAACAGTTATAGAACCACCAACTGTTCTAGAGCTATCCACCATTGTGGAGATTCCAACAATTCTAGAATTGCACACCTCTCTAGAGCTACCAACTGTTTTATAGCTATTAATAGTTCTAGAGCTATCAACAGTTCTAGACATACCAACTGTTCTAGAATGATTTGCTTCTAGCCAACACAGGTGATAGAAAGGTATATACAGCACTTTTTGATCATTTTATTTTTTGCAGAAAGAAAACGTGCAAGATGACAAACCCCAAAACCTTCTTTTAATGTTATTTATCTATTTCTGTGTCAGGTACTGTTATGCTTCTGGAAAACATTTGTTTCTTGTGTTAATTTTAAAAACATGGTTTTATGTCACATGAACCACTGTCTTTTGTAAATAAAATGAAGAAATAGTGAAATATATTAAAACATTGAAAAGCTTGATATGTTTTGAAGTGATGCCTTTTTCAATAATTATTTACTGGATGTTATTGTTTGCACTATGCAGTGAGGGTGGCCTGGGAAAAAAGATAATTGTCATATTTTTTTTTTAATATATAGTCTGTAGTTTGTTGTTGTTCAAGTAATTGAGTGGTTGAAATGTCAAATATTCTTCCTGGGAAACAGCTCCCTCCAATCTGAAAAGATTACCACTGTCCCTCGGAAGTAAAATCCTCTAGGATGTCCAATCACAAAAAATATCTCACTCGCTCATCTTCACTTTATCCTTGGAGCGTGATGCTTCAAAGTGAAGAGCTGTATTCATAACAAAGGAGACATCATTGACCTTCTCACTGCTTCTCCGGACCCGACCACTCCAAGAGAGAAGACAAGACAAGAGGTCAGAAAAGGACTTGGATGTCTGTAGACAAGGATTCTTTTTCAGGTAAGGTGTGTGTAGGTGACCGTCTGTGAGGGGGTCACTGAGAACGGACCCGGCTCCTGTTCTCTCTCTTCTTGGAGGGTTGTCTCATCATGCCGGTGTCCTTGATTGAACCAGACCACTAAAACAGTCTACAAAGGTGTAATGTCACAAGCTACTGGCTTCAGCCATGGTTTCAGCTCATAGAACCACATTCACAAGCTGCCCCCCTCTTGCGCTCTCATTATCTACATCTCTTCTGTGCACCCCTTTTTTATTTCAGCATTCAATTTATTGGGGCTTTATTGAAGTGGCAAGCGTTTGTTTATGGCGTCAAAGCAAGTGGAAAATACAAGGTAATGTAAATAGAACAAAAGTGGGAGAATTTTTTAAAATTTCAATAAACATAATTCACACAGATGTTTCCGAAGGCACTTTAAATGTATAATTTGACTGTATTATGTACAATGTTGTAAGAATGTAACAACAACACCCCCTCCCTTTCCTTTCAGCCTCTTTCCTCCCTGCCTCCCCTTCCTCTCTCGTCCCTCCTAAAGAGCATCTGCTATCAAGAGTCTCAGCCATTGGTACTACATCTGACAGCCCCACACTGACTTACTGACATCCTCCTCAACCAACAGTCAGAACGTGTGTCTCTGTTTAGTGGGGTGGGCATGTATTGAAATAATATGTTATGACACACTCACCGGCTATTAAGTGCACCTCGTAACCGGGTACAGTAGGAAACCCTTTCGTCTCCATCCACTTCAAGTTCGATGCGCTGTGCGTTCAAAGATGCGGTTCTGCATACCACTGGAATAAAGTGCGGTTATTTTATGAGTAATTTTATGGCCTTTCTGTTCGCTTGAAGGAGTCTGACAATTGTCCTCTAACCTCTCGCATTAACAAGGTGTTTTCGCCCACAGAGCTTCCACTCACTGGATGTTTTTTGTTCAATGCACCATTTTCTGTACACTTTAGGGACTATAGTAATTGAAAATCCCTGGACGTCGGCTGTTTCTGAAATGCTGGAATCACCATGTCTCGTACCAAGAATCATTCTACGGTCATAGTCGCTTATGTCATGTTTTTTCTTCATTCTAAAGTTTGTTCAAACAACAGCTAAACCTCTTGACCACGTCTGCATGCTAACCGCCGTTTGGCTATTTGCGTTAATGAGCAGGTTAGGCCTACCAATTGAAGTGGTCGGTGAGTGTACATTATACGCACATAAGCATGAAGAATTGTAATTACTGCATCTATATTTATTGTCAACCCACTAAGCAGGTTATTGGTGTACAGTCATTATTGACAAAATAATTATTGTTTGTTTTACTGTGATATTGGTCATGTTATTAGATTTAGATTTTTTTTTGTTTTTGTTCATGTTCACGTCTTGTCCAATGACCAGGAGAAAACATTTAGTCCTAAAGTCACCAGTTTGAAATAAATAGGCGTGTAGCCTAAATGCCTGAGGCCTGTCTGGTGTCTTTACGTGTATTGCCAGCTTTGTGGACGGATCTGATGCATGCATTTTTTTTTATAAAACTAGACTAGGCCTAATTGAACTTGACACACAAACATTATATTGAACTGTATTTGGGGAAAAAAACAATGTATTGTTAACAATTTTGTTTAAAAAAATAGACCTAAATGATAGTAAAGCAGCAGTCGTTACTCCACTTCCTTTAGGACCTAGTGGAGACACGATCAGTCCGCTGGCCCCTGCAGTGTTAGCGGAGCATCTGGCGGAGTGCTGGCCGGTTGGGGAGGTGGAGGACGGGGAGAGAAGAAGAAGGAGGATCCGGGAGCAAGCGAAAACAAAAAGGGTCAGGCCTGGGACTTGGCAAAACGGGTAATGAACACCGTGATTCACTCGTTTAAAACCATTGCCCGTTATCATCCAAACCCTCTGTATAGGGTAACCTTTATCGGAACAGACAGTCATGAGAATAGGCTGGCTGCACTCGATGGTGGTGGTGAGGGAAAACAGCCAGCCTTTTTGTGCTTTTGCAGATGTGGTAACTGACTTGTGATTAGACGTTGCGATATGCACTTGAACTTGGTGACCGCGTATTTGTAGACACGTCGATTGTTGAATACCCGCCTGTCTGAAAATAACGGGTTTTTTATTCTTCTTATGGTTGTGGCCTAAACGGGATACAGTCCCAACGGGTTACATATGCTGATTTCCCCTGCAAATACGTGTAAAACGTTGTCATTTTAAGCCTTTAAGAATGACAAATGCAAGTGACCGGCAACTCAAATGTGAATTGATTTAGTTATTTATTACATTAAAATGTTATAATGTATCATATTTCTGATTTGTGCTGACAATGGAACAGTCGGCCGTAACATTGTAAGCCCACACATTTTTTTTGTATTTTATAAGTAACACGTTATGTAGCTACAATATCATCTTCCGCAGCATTTGTTTTCCCACGAACAAATTGAAACATGCAATAACACATGTAATAATTGTGACATATACACAATGTGTTTAAAATGCTATTAGCTATTTTAAGTTGTTAATTCATACATTTTGTGTTAATGCAAAACAGTGTCAGAAAGTGTCTATCTACGCGCGTGGGTGAAAGTGTGGCTCGAGCACTTTACCCCCGGCAGTAATCCGTAGTGTAGCTTAGTTGTTTTACTAGCAAGTTAAAACGTGGGCAATGATCAAATCACGAAGGAAATTTAACTTAAAACAAGAGTATTTGTGTAGACCTCGGTAAAATATAACATTGACCTTCAACACCAATAGTGTATAAAGCTGCATATATGGATCTCACTTGTGTAAAGAGGTACTAGTGGGCTTAGGCTAGGCCTTCCATATAGCCACCAGTCTGCGCAAAGCTGAAAGTTCTGGTTTGAAAAGAAGGCTTTAATGAAATCTAATCCGCATGTATACTATTGTATGCATATTCATAATAGTTTATTCAATGTGTATAGTCCTATACACGTTATATTGTGTGTGACAGAAGCTGGATAGACTAGAGAAAAGTGAAGCCAACTCAGCATGCTTAAAATATACAAGTAAAGACAATGCCTAGTAGATTATTTTGACAATTTGTCACTGATAGTCCTTTCTGTCATATTACTGCAGTAATAGTAGCTACAGTGATTTATTAAATCCAGTATTGCAGACTAGAATTATGTTCAACTTAATGCAAAACCAAATGTATAATGCAATATCCATGACATATCAAATCTGTATTTTGTATTTTCCATTTCATTACGGATCTAAGAATCAATTTGTTCTTAATTTTGCAGGGAAGGATCACCGAAGGATCACCTTTTTTATTCCTTTGATTTTATTTCTTATATTTTGAAGCTTCTGATTTCCATTGAAAATATCATCTGTACGATTTGCACTCTTGGCGATGCCGTCCAACACTGTTTCTGCCCAAAACACAGCTGCATTCAAAAGCTCAGACTACACCTGTGGTGCACCTGGAAACAGGATGGTAAGAGACAAACTGTAGATTATAACTGCTGTCGTAAAGCACTTACATTTTATTACTAACTATTAACTGTTCATTACCGTTTTATAATAACGTACCCATGTTAAACAGGGATTGTAGTATTGATATTTTTTTTGCATTATTAACCTAAATCGCATTGTAATTGATTTGTTTGGTTGATTCAGTGATTGGGAAGACACATTCCTGGGTATTTTGCATTCAAGTGACTCCACATATTTTCAGTTTGGTCCCAGATGAAATGCACATCATTTCCATATTCATTTCTACATAATTTCTACATATGCAGAATACATCTATCAGATGTTGCCAGTGTAGGTAAGGTTTCATATGGTAGAGTTAATATATATATATGCCACAGGGTTATTCTACAGACCATAAAATGTATTGGATGGATAACTGTACATTACCCACTATGGATCTGTCATGGACAGAATGACCAAAATACGCAAGATTTTAGTTCGGTGTTGTACAAGTATAGCCACCTATTTCCCAAATAAGCAACAGTGATAATTGCTGATGCAAACGGGGCTTTATAAATACATTTGATTGATCTTTTTGCCCCCCAACTCTATACAGCAGTGGAGGTCATGCTCTATTGATTAAATATACCCGCAATATCACCAATCACCTCTTTAGCACAGAGAAACACGATTCATTTGTGACCCGTGTCTATTGGTCATCTGTCCGACTAATGTTTATGTAGCTTTTTCCTCTCTTTATGGTTAACCAACTTATTGAAAAATCAATGTGCAGGCACCCCTGTATTCTGGATGCTTATTTGTCAACATGGACAATACGTGTGGTGACTCGTATTGAGATATTGCCGTAGAGATATTGATGTTCCAGTGTCATCCGGTGTACAGGTATGTGGGCGACCGATTCACAAACAACGAGGACACACTATATGATGCCTGGTGACACAAAATTAGGGAAATAGGACAATTGCGGGTATTCATAGTTCATGTCTATTTCGAGAGACTGTGGCATGACTGTACGTGATGTCTCCATCTCTATTATGTGCAGATTGTGCCTGTTAGAATGGTGCCCGCTGTTAGAATGGTGCCCGCTGTTAGAATGGTGCCCGCTGTTAGGATGGTGCCCGCTGTTTTTTGTTAGCGTGACATAGGGGCGTTGGCTGATGTATGCTGAGCCAGCCTGCCAGCCGGGCGGGCGGGCGCTGCCGAAACCGCTCAACGTGTCTGCACTGGGACATTTATCCTCCAGTATTCCTCTCCCTTCCCTCTTCCTCTCTCCTCGCTGCTTTGCTATCGCTGCCCAACGGTGTCCTGTTGCTAAGCAACAGCCATCGCTTTAAATAACCGACAGCCAACATAAACAGAGGCGGTGGTATGCAAAAGGGTGACATGGGGTGCACGCAAGGTGGTGACGAGTAGTCATTGTATTTTATGTAATTATTGCCTCGTGAATTGCCGTTTTCACTTCTTTCAGTGACATTTTATAGCGGTACGCTGTGTTTCCTGGAATATTTTGGGGATCTCGATAATAAAGCAGAAGGCTACCAAACATCATTTAGGGCTGCAGAAAGACATTCTTCATTCCAGAATTCCACCCGTGCGATTACCTTGATTCAGCTTTTGGTGTTTTTTATGAATTGGTAACAAAGAGGGTTTGTGAAAGCTTTGTCCTTTTAAACAGCAGCTATGGGAAAGCCCATGCAGTTCCTTATGTGATTGGGAACCCCAAATGACTCCCTGTTCCCTTTGTGATTCACTACTTTTGACCAGCGCCCGTAGGGAATTGGCTGTCATTTGGCATGCAAACTGTTGGGAGAAAAAACAACTGATGGAGAACTCAACAACAGAAAATGTACATTTGTATTAATCTAAGGAGGAGATTAGACTATGAAGATTATGTGAATGGGTAAAAAAATTCAAAAAAACCCCAGGTGTCCTCTAACTCATTTGCTAAAAGAAGGTTGTCAGGTCAATGGCTTTTCAAGCACTGGCTACTCCAGTTACTAGAAGTAGTGTGTCTAGATGGACTGTGTTCTCCATCCATCCCCAAAGCCCAGGGTATGTAATCAGCAGCTTTCAGGAGCTGATTACATTTCCACCTCGTGATGCCATTAGCCGGTTGCTAAGCAGAATTTGGTCCGCTTCAACTAATTGTTCGAGCTGGCCTCCCTTCATATCCCAAAAACGACAGTCAGTATGACATTACATCCGCACACATTCAGTCAATTTTTAAAACCCGTGGCCTGTATTCACAAAAGGTCTGAGTCAGAGTCCTGATCCAGGATCAGATCCGCCTGGTCAACATCACCTTATTTGTTATGATCTGAAAGACAAAAACGGTTCTGCATCCTGAGAAGCCCAGAGCAACTACATCAGTGTCATCATTGTTCCAGTTGACCTCAGGGATGCTGGGTTCAAATGGTTTGAGGGCTATGTCACAGAGGGAAGATTTGGTTTTATTAATAAGGGAATGTGCTGGAGGGGGCTATGCACGCACTCATGTACACAAGACACACACACGCTCAAACACACGCATGCCTTTGTAACGTGTGTACCCATGAGGTCAGCATCAGTGCTAGTAGCTGAAGCTAGAGTTCTCACTTCAGACACACTCAAAGAAACACGTCATTCAAATCCCATCTGTCCCTTTGTCTCTCTCCATCCCAGAGAGGCACAGGATGGAGACCAATGGGAAGTCCCTTAACAGTTCAAGAGATGAAATGCCTACTGTTTACAGTAGAAAGTTGCGCTGTTGTCAAATCACATTACACACCTTAACTGCTGTCTAATCCTATGGGCAATATGTACAATGCATTTTCTTGTAACTCGCTTTGTGAATGTTAACAGTTCACAGCTAGGTGAAAGTTGTGACATTTTGAATAAGGTTGGTTTATGATTCTACTGTCCTTCAACCATGTCCTATCTTTATTTTAGCTGAATCTTACAGTGATTATGTGTGACTGTAATTTTATCTCAGTCTTCTGCAACTCTACTGTGATTTTACCAAGTTTGGATTCTATCTGTCTCTACTTTGATTTTACCTGATTCATGGTGTACATTGTGCAGTTGCTTGACAGAAGGCTTGTTTGACGGAGTGAAATTGATAATATTGTACATGTGTGCTTGTTTGACAGAGTGACAGCTCAATACTCAACAAGGAGCTGATACCAGAGGAAAAGCCAGCTAAAAGCAACACCACCTGCAAAGTCGGCCGGCCTGCCGGGAGAAAACGCAAGCCAATTCCTGTAAGTACATCATATAATTTTTTGTTCCCTTATTTAAATTTTTTCAGGCATTCGTATGCTTGTTTTGACAGGAAAGTGGTGAAGTATGGAGGAGAGAGTTTTTGCAGAACACCTGGTTAGATTTGAACCCATGCTGCAGCAGTATATGTGGCAAGACAGTAGGTCAGATTTGAACCCATGCTGCAGCAGTATATGTGGACAGACAGCAGCTTATCTGAAAACTGGACCACCTTGGACCACAACAGATCATTTCTAATTCTAATATCACTGTTGGGTTGTCACTACCATCCACCCACCAGCAAACAGTGTCAAAGACCAGGCACATTATAAGGCTGCATTTATTGTACAACACCATTTCCAAAAAGGTTGGGACACTATGAAATATAAAGAAAAACAGAATGCAATGATGTGCAAATCATTTAAACCCTATATTCAATAGAAAATAGTACAAAGACAACATGTCAAATGTTGAAACTGAGAAATGTCATTGTTTTTGAAAAATATATGCCCACTTTGAATTTGATGCCGGCAACACGTTTCAGAAAAGCTAGAACAGGGGCAAAAGACTAGAAAAATTGTGTAATGGTAAAAAAAACCTGGTGGAACATCTCACAACTAATTAGGTTAATTGGCAAAGGTCAGTAACATGATTGGGTATAAAAAGAGCATCCCAGAGAGGATGAGTCTTTCAGAAGTAAAGATGGGGAGGGGTTCACCACTCTGTTAAAGACTGTGCAGGCAAAGAGTGCAACAATTTAAGAATAACGCAACGTAAAATTTCAAAGTGTTTGGGCGTCTCATCATCTACGGTACATAATATCATTAAATGATTCAGAGAATACAGAGAAATCCCTGTACGCAAAGGACAAGGCCGAAAACCAATATTGGATGGCTGTGATCTTCAGGCCCTCAGGCGGCACTTCATTAAAAACAGACATGATTCTGTAGTGGAAATCACTGCATGGACTCAGGAACACTTCCGAAAACCATTGTCTGTGAACATAGTATGTCGCTGCATCCACAAATGCAAGTTAAAACTCTACCATGCAAAGAAGAAACCATATATAAACAAGATCTAAAAATGCTGCCACCTTCTCTGAGCCCAAGCTCATTTAAGATAGACTGAGGTGAAGTGGAAAACTGTCCTGTGGTCTGACAAATCAAAATTTGATTTTTTTTTGAGAATCATGGATGCCGTGTCCTGCAGGCTAAAGAGAAGGGGGACCATCCAGCTTGTTATCAGAGCACAGTTCAAAACCCAGCGTCCGTGATGGTATTCATTAGTGCACATGGCGTGGGTGACTTGCACGTCTGTGAAGCACCATTAATGCTGAACAATATATACAGGTTTTAGAGCAACATATGCTGTCATCCAGATGACGTCTTTTTCAGGGAAGGCCTTGCTTATTTTAGCAAGACAGTGTCAAACCACATTCTGCACATATTACAACAGCTTGGCTCCGTAGTAAAAGAGTCTGGGTGCTAAATTGGCCTACCTGCAGTAAAGACCTGTCACACATTGAAAACATTTGGCGCATTATGAAAGGAAAAATACTACAAAGGAGACCCCCGAACTGTTGAGCAGCTGAAATCCTATATCAAGCAAGAATGGGAAAACATTTCACTTTCAAAACTACAGCAGTTGGTCTCCTCATTTCTCAAATGCTTTCAGAGGATTGGTAAAAGAAGAGGTGATGCAACACTGTGGTAAATATGCCCCTTTTCCCAACTTTTTTGAAATGTGTTGCTGGCATCAAATTCTAAATGGGCATGTATTTTTCCAAAAACAATAGAATGTCTCAGTTTCAACATTTGATATGTTGTATTTGTACTATTTTCAGTTAATTATAGGGATAAATGATTTGCACATCATTGCATTCTGTTTTTATTTGCATTTTACTCAGCGTCACAACTTCTTTGGAAAACGGGGTCGTAGCAGATGAAGCTCAAAATGCAATGCAATCTGGTTTTTAAAATGATCCCAGACACGTTGGTGAACAGCCTTTTTGTCGCTAAATTAAGTATTCTTTCTTTCCTATTCACCCCCACTAACGATCATACAGTATTTTTCCTATCCATTTCTTTAACTTCTGATCAGGTTTTCTGAGAGATGTAGCGGCTTTCATTTGTTTCATGCTGTTTCAATTAACGGTTGCTGTGGTATTCTATTGCACTTGCTGCTGTAAAACCGCATGCAGTTTTTATAAGGACAACAACACTGAATGTTGGCTCCATCTTGGGCTTTTCATACAAAGCGCCCCCGTGCAATGGGATCCAATTTTTCGCTGCTCGCTCGTTTTAGAAACATGATACACCAGCCTGGCATTTGAAATGAGGTTGTAGGTTTTGAGCAGTCACTGCAACGGGATCTCCATCGCCCAGCATGTCATTGTGCTTCAGTGAGTGTTCTCACAGCTGTGCCGAAAGCAGGCTGAATCACAAAGCTATAATTGGGAATGTTTTCCCTTGCATCACTGTTGACGGGACCTTAAGCCTTGAGTCAATTAGTCTCTAGTCAGAGTGTACCTCACTTGAACTGACAACAAATACAGAGTGACATCTATGAGTGTTTGACCATATCTGGAGACTTAGGAAATATGTATGGCTTGTTAATGAATTGGCTGATTCGAAAATAAGAACATACAGTTGGCAACATTACCCAACATCCTCTGTAGTTTATTGTTAATGTAAGGACTGACGGTGACAAATACTTCATTCTGCACACTGCCCAGTGTTGTCTCTAATAGGATGGTGTTGATCTTGGTG
Organism: Esox masquinongy; assembly: GCA_016801175.1. Lineage (NCBI taxonomy): Eukaryota > Metazoa > Chordata > Actinopteri > Esociformes > Esocidae > Esox > Esox masquinongy. Next base: position 19,682 of record JACXGI010004491.1, on the reverse strand, counting down.
TTGTGATAGTTAACTCCATCAGCTGGCTGACCTTACTGACATTCCATGTCTGTCTTCGTTTACTGGCCGTCGTCCATGCCCTATGTGACCTTTGGCAGGGGCCAGTTGTTGGTCACTGGGGCAAAGGTCACTGGGTGATGTTTCATAACACCCTGGCGCTGACAGAATATGTAATGTTGCTGTTCACACTGTCTGTCACACTGTCTTTCTCTCTCTCTCTCTCTGTCGTCTGTCTGTCTCTCACACTGTCTTACTCTCTCTCTCTGTCTCTCGGTCTTCTGTCTGTCTCTCACACTGTCTCTCTCTTTGTGTCTCTTCTGTCTGTCTCTCACACTGTCTTTCTCTATTCCTCCCTCCCTCTCTTTTTCTCTCAAACTGTATTTCTCCCATTTTTTCTCTCTTCCTCTCGTATTCTCTCACATTGTCTCTCCTCTCTTTCTCTCCCACTTTGTCTCGCTTTTCTCTGTCTCTCACACTGTCTCTCTGAGGTGAAAGACATTTCAGAATGATATAGTCAGTACTGGTAAATAGGCAGCCTCATCAGACAAGACATAGTCTTCATTCTTCTGCTCTGATCGAGTAATGAAATTGTCTTAAAAACACATTTTGATGCTATTTTTAGGCAGTAGTCTGTTGGAAAGACCAATTCTCCCCCTGCCATCGCAAATTTCCTCTACTTCAAACATTTGGAAACAAGATTAATATATATATATATATATAGATAGATTTATGTAGTGAAATCTGACCCAGATAATCCCAGCTAGATTATCTTGTTTGGCACTTCTATGGGGTCAGTGGGTTTGGGAATCTCTGTTCTGCTGTTGGAAGAGGGTGGTAAACACGTTTCTTTACAGAATTAAATGGTTTCCAGGGGCTAGACCCACGTCAATGAAGTATCCAATCAAAATGAAAGATTTCCTTCCTTTGACAAAAAGCCAACATTCCTCTCATATTTCCCTGCTGCTGTAATGCAGCGGAAAAACTCTACAAATGACTTACAGCGCTCAACGAATTCACAGCCAGTTGAGTTTACAGGGCTTCTGACTGTAACCCTTTCCCCACTGGATAATTCAGTAACCAACAAAAGGTTATTAGGTCAATGTGTCTGTTTTAACTCAGGTGATCTACCAAGGCAACAGGAGCGAGGCTAACAGGACCAGAATATCATTTATTAGAAAGAATAGTACTGAACACAGTACCAATTAATGTATTACCACAAGCGGGAATCTGTAGAAATTGAAGGGATTGGCAATGTTAACATCTACCCAGTAGTCTTCCAAATGCTCTGAATGTGTTTCCTTTCCCTGCAGGTGGAGGGCAGTGTTTCTGTGAAGGAGAGTGTGGGAGGAGGTGGAGGCACCGGTCGCCCCGGGGTGCCGGCGGACAGAGAGAAGCAGCCTGCGTCTGTGCTGCATAACGGCCTGGTGAGTGGCGGGCACGCAGACAGAGACCGGACCCAGGCAGACCCCCGCAGCTGCCCCAAGCAGGACCGGAAAGCTCCAGAGAAGAACGGGTTACCAGGCGCCCCTGGTGCCCCCAGCGCTCCTTTCAGCCAGGCTGAGGACGGCCCCCCCGGACCCCCGACCCTCTTGGGTCCGAGCCTGAGCCCCCCGGAGAACGGGTTTCTACTGAGCAGGGAGCCGAGCCGGGACGAGCAAGACGACTCGGAGAAAGACAAAGAGGAGAGTCTGCCAAGTCTGCCGCGCAAGAAACGAGGCCGGCGGAAACTGGAGCGCCCGACGAAATGTGAGTCCCGTCTCCTGCTTGCTTCCATTAATATCTTAGATCTCACTAGTTTCTTGGCACAGCCAGCTCTGCACTGGCCCAACTGACGAGCGATGCCAAGGGAAGGAAAATGAACCGCGGATGTGAGACGTTTCGGTAGCCATTTTGAACCATTGTTCGGATGAGTTCAGTGTGTACGAATATTTCAGAACATTTAATATGTTGTAGTACATCTAAAGAGAGGGAGAGAAGTCCGGCTGACTGGCCGTCTTGATGTGGAAACACAGGATCATCAGTTAGCTGCCTGCTAATCGTGTTACTTGAGGCACACTTAGCAAAACTGGGCTAGTAGCTTCCTGGTTTCTCCTGGTTTACTCGCCTTGGGTTCTAATGAAGATCCTGGTCACCTCCATGGCTACTCCTCTTCTCCTGCCTCCCCTTCTCAATTCCTCCCCCCTCTCAGAGGTGCAGCCCGTCTATGACCGCTGCGTCCCTCCAACACTCTCCCGCCCCTTCTCGTCCCCCCTCCCCTCTCGGTGAGATGCTGCTGTCCTGTGACCTTGATGAGCAGGGCAGTAACTAAGGCTTTGATGTAGCCCAGAGGATATGCTGTATATAAATAGAGATGGAGTGAGAGAGCGAGGGGGGGGGGTAGAAAGACAAAATGCGCGATGAAAAAAGTTTCAAAAATTCAAAGGAAATACTACACGTGAATTGAATTTTGAGACAAAGAGTGAGCAGGCTGCCTACTTCTCCCAACACCTGCTCTGTTGTATGAGTGTGTGGTGATCGGTAGGGTAGCTTTGAGCAGAGCTCAGGCTGGGACCAGGGAGACAGTAGGTCTGGTGTATTTCTGCTGTGTTGTTGCTGCTGCTCTTAATGCTCTGTGGGTGTGTGTCTGTGTGTGTCTGTCGGGGACACGCCAGGTGGATGGCACTGAGCCCAGAGCAGAGCCACTTACACACTGCAATCTCTACAAACCTCTCCCACACACACACACACACACACACACACACGCGTAGCCTTGTATTTTTGTCCTTGTGGGGACTAGAAAACAATCTATGTTTCCTAACCTTAACCTTAATTACCTAACTTTTATGCCTAAGATTAGGCATAAAGCCTAACCCTAAACCCATAATTCCTAAACCTAAAGATAACCTCTATTCTAAAAATAACCCCTGATTGTAAATTTGACCATAAACCTAAACCCTGAACCAAATATTGACTTTGTCCTTGTGGGGACCAGCAAAATGTCCTAATAAGGGTAGATGTTTCATGCTTAACTTTCCTGAGGACTTCTGGTCCAGATTCGATCTGTGAAACAAAAAAAACCACACAAACACACAGCCCTGCTTTTTTAAATTAACTCCAAACTGTTCCCCAAAACTCCACCTGATCTGGATGATTGGTGGAGGGATTGCATGTTGAACTAGATTGGAAATCACTGCTGGAGCTAATTCACTCAAATAAGATTCCACTTTAAATGAACACATGTAACTATACAGTTATGAATTAATGCATTACAGTCAACAGAGGACGATGAGGTAAAAGTCTTTTACTTTTGTTAGTATGGTGAATGGATTGATGGATGGATCGGTGGGTGGGGGATAGCAGCGTGAATGGAGGGAGGGGTTCTGGCATTCTGCCATCCATCTGGAGGACACAGCACAGGAAGGACTGCAGAGGGGAGGAAGAGGAGGAAGGAAAGCAGGAGGAGGAATCAGGGAGGGTGGAAGATGGGGAAGGAGTAAGATGACAAGGAAAAGGAGGTAGAAATAAGAGGAGGAAGCCTGAGCTCTAGGAATATGTTAGCTAGATCACCCCCAAACTGACAAGGTACAGCCTCTGTTCCAAATGATGCCCTTTTCCCTAAGTAGTGCACACAGACACACTGTATATGAAGGTGTGAGTTAGGACCCCAGACACTGTATACGAAGGTGTGAGTTAGAACCCCAGACACACTGTATGCGAAGGTGTCAGTTAGGACCCCGTACACTTTATACAAAGGTGTGAGTTAGGACCTCAGACACACTGTATACGTAGGTTTCAGTTAGGACCCCAGACACACTTTATACAAAGGTGTGAGTTAGGACCTCAGACACACTGTATACGAAGGTGTCAGTTAGGACCCCAGACACACTGTATACGTAGGTGTCAGTTAGGACCCCAGACACACTTTATACAAAGGTGTGAGTTAGGACCTCAGACACACTGTATACGAAGGTGTCAGTTAGGACCCCGTACACAATGTATACAAAGGTGTGAGTTAGGACCCCAGACACACTGTATACGAAGGTGTCAATTAGGACCCCAGACACACTGTATACGAAGGTGTGAGTTAGGACCCCAGACACACTGTATACGTAGGTGTCTCACCGAGAGGGGAGGGGGGACGAGAAGGGGCGGGAGAGTGTTGGAGGGAGGCAGCGGTCATAGACGGGCTGCACCTCTGAGAGGGGGGAGGAATTGAGAAGGGGAGGCAGGAGAAGAGGAGTAGCCATGGAGGTGACCAGGATGTATACAAAGGTGTGAGTTAGGACCCCAGACACACTGTATACGAAGGTGTCAATTAGGACCCCAGACACACTGTATACGAAGGTGTCAGTTAGGACCCCAGACACACTTTATACAAAGGTGTGAGTTAGGACACCAGACACACTGTATACGAAGGTGTGAGTTAAGATCCCAGACACACTGTATACGAAGGTGTCAGTTAGAACCCCAGACACACTGAGGGCAGCGCCAGCCATCTCTCCTCTCTCTTCTCAACACAAACTCCCTGACCTTGGCAGCCGCCACAATGTAAAGCAACCCCCACTCTGCCTGGCTGCTGCCTCCCTCACTGGCTGGGTGTCACCTACTGCCGTTGAGGAAGCAGAGAGGCGTAGAGAGAGACAGGGAGGGAAAGAGACATGAAAAGAGAGGTATAGTGTAGGGTTTAACGGGAGAACCGGGATACCGAGAATTACCGGGATTTCCCCCTAAACTCACTCCCTTTCCCCCTTTACAGACACTGTCGGGAAATCTGTAAATTATAATCAATGATTTTTATGAACAGCGTGATGTAAAATGGAACTGTTATATATGCTAGTCCTATATCCTAAATATCGCTCCTCTGTTTGCATGATCATTAATCATGTTCAATGCTGTGTGCAGTGACCAGATACTTACACCAAGTCCCCATCAATTCAAAGCACCCACATTTTTTATACTGGAACTACACACTCATTAAAAATGCACCAATTCACTAATGAAATTGGATCCAATTTTTAAGCTACTGGTAGAGCTAGTTGATTTTATGAATTCCATAAAATGTCAAAACTTTAAATTCAGTTTTGACCCTAACCCTAAACCTACAGTAAAGCAATGATAGGGTTAACCCTAATCCATAAAGCAATGATGGAACTGTTCATGGATATTTATTAAATTTTATTCAGCCCTATAGCTTATATTTGTGTAACCAGAAGGCTCACATTTTGCAACATTAATAAATATTTAACAACCATGCAAATTTAGATTGCTAAAATGCAACACTATGATATTGATTCTACCCAAAATGAGTGAATAGTGCAATCAGAAAATTCCCTCAAATCGTCACAATAAGTGGGAAATCGTATTGACAGAAACAATCTTAAAAGAGAAAAGGTCAAAGCTGCATCTGTCAGCCAAAGGTAGGCTAAAACTAATGTTATCTATTAAAAAATAGATGCATGCTGCCTATAACCTTATTATATTTTAATAGTTAGATGAATATCATAAGAGGCTCTAAGTTACTCTACATAACCAAAATACTGTAGTGACATTGACAGATCTTTGACTTAATTGCATGTAACTTATACAAGTTTAGACCCATATGTTCAATAATAGGATGTCTGATTTATTTTGGCTGGTATTACAGTTTTAAATGGCACTTCCGATTTGAAGGTAATTTCTTCCATATTCCTCGGGAAGCACGATTGGTATATTTTCGGGAAAATATTCAACCCTAGTATACTAGTATAGACAGAGAGGGGAAAAGGAAAGAGAGAGAGACAAGAAAGAGTGATAGTGACACTGAGAAAATAGAGCGGGGTGGACAGGAAAGAAAGAGAGGGATTAATATAGTGTGACATACAGAGAGAGAGACCGACAGAAAAAAAGAGTGATAGAGAAAGGGGAAGGTACGGTACAGACAGAGTTCCAATGAGACCATGCTGAAGAGGTCTCTGTGGATCGTGCTCCATTGTGTGTAGGGTGTAGTGGGTGTGTAGGGCACTTCAGCCCCGGGACAGTTAAAGCAGAAAACACCGACCGCTTTACAAACCTCACTCTATTTCCTACATAGTGCACTACAATTGACAGGGCCCATAGGGCCCCATATAGGGAATAGGTGCCATTTGGGACCCACATATCAGGACGCTGCCCTGGTCCTCTCTAAGTTCAAGTGTTGTAATGGGTATGGATGATACAGCTCCTCTGTCTGTAATGTGTCGGCTTATACTGGGATGCTATGTTCTTTCAGACTACTCTAATAATATGGAGCCCTTCTGCGCTTATCAATGCTGTGTCGTTCTGTTAGCAGTGACATGCTGTACTAGTTTACATCTTCAGTAGACACTGAGGGCTGATAGGAAAACAAGTGTTGTTGTTTGAGGTGTACCATGTCAGCCCTGTTCCAGAAATGCGCCCAGAGGGATCGTGGCTTTAAAGACATGTCATTGTTTGGTTAGCGTTGTCTTTGGCTTGGACTTTGGTTCAGACCTTCCCCCTGCCTCAGCTTCTTGCTATTGTAGTTCCAACATCTATTGAATCATGAACCATGGTGGCCTACTGAGTCTTCTAGTGTTTCAGTTGGGTAGCATCCATGCTCCTTGGCTAACCCCTACTCTGCTCCGCTGGGCAGGAAAACAATGCTTCTCAGGAATGGCTAAAACGCCTTTGTACTTACAGCAGACCTGGGTTCAAAAACTATCCGTTATCCAGCAAAACACTTAATCTGGGCTTCAGTGAGTTTGCCTGGTCTAATGGAACCAATATAATATTCTTAGAAGTTCTAGCCCCTCCCAGGTGGGCAGGCTGGAGGAAACGCTGAGCATATCAGGAAGATTTTGAATAGTGTCTGAACCCAGGAAAGAATCAGGAACTCATTGAACGGCAGCAACGTGGGAAAACTCCAAAGACTGTGTCCCAAGCGACGGTCTACTCCCTGCATCTTCACTACTCATTACCAGGGTCCAGGTGGCTCTGGGTAGAACTAGTAGACTATATGAGAATGGAGCGTCATTTGGTATAACTGTTTTCAGAAGTTAGATATTATTCCATTAGTGGAGAAGGGGAGTTGGCTACTCTAAGATTTTGCACTGGAGGCTGGGGGAAATAAGTTGTTTTGTTGAACATTTTAGCCTACAGGAAGCATGTCCGTTTCTTTTCATGTACAGTTTTCTCACACCACCAACGACATTGTGGTTTTGCACTTCAAAACCAGGTGTAGTGTTCAATGGATGGGTAGAGTCTTCTGGCCCTAATGCACACATTCACAGATGCAAGCACACAAGCAAAGCTATTTTTAAGCTTAGTCCGGAAATACAATACATATTGCTTTGGGGTGAGATGTCAATAGGAAACACATTCAGTCAGACAGGAACGTTATGTTACAGACATTTGTATACAGTGTTTGAACGATGTAGCAGTAAATAGAGCTGCTGAGAGGCAGAGGAAGACAGCCATCCACTACTACTATTACTAGATTACATAGACGTCATCGGTAACAGTGTTGCAGAAAGCTGTGCCCCATTGCAATGGGGGTAGAGTACACATAATGGAAAGGGCACGGACCATCGCACAACAATTGGTGTAGCACATTTCCACGCAAGCTCGATTCTGTCAAGTGTGTGGAATTCGCAGGGCAGAGATTCTATGTGGGTTTAAAGTCAGACAAGAGAAGCCGTGACTTGGCTATTGTGTTTTTTTCTGCTTAGTGACCAGAGGTTGGGAGGAGCTATGGTAATAGCAGCCAGCTGTGGATCTCCCGCTACTCCTTTCCTCTTCATCTGGAGGATATAAAGTCACAGTGTGTTAGGTGTTTGCCAAAGCAAACCTGGCCTCTCTGCACCACGTCATGCCTGTGGCAGCCTTTCGCCACCTAACAAAACCACTTTGTTGGCTCAACTTCTCCTAGTCTTCATCTTTCTACCTGACTGCAGCACCTGCACAGGGGTAGGTCTGTTCTCCGTCATTCGGCACTGTGTGGGGTTTTAACTATCTTTTATGGCAAGCTATTTTAACATTTATTTCTTTTAACTTATCAGTCATTATATTCAAGCTACAAGGACTTCTTCTTTAGTTACTAGTAACTATTTCAATTGAAGATGATGTAAGAGCACAGTAGTTGATATCAAGGATTGGAAAACCTTCTAGTCACATCTGCTTTAAATCTCTCCAACTTGGAGTTATCTATTCTATATTCAAATTAACCTAATGCATAAACAGTACCTACTCCTGCTGCACTTTCCCAATGCATGTAGGTAGAGTTGCTGTTTATACAACCTTGAACGCATCAAGTTTTAGTTTCACTGATTCAGCTGATGGTGGCGCTATAACAAGTCCAGTCCCTCAGCTTGTTTGACCTAAAGTCATGTAATGTGTTATATAGATCCATTTTCTCACGTATTTGCATGTGAAAATTACAGGGTCTGACATGTTAAATTTAATCAAAGGCATCAAATACATAAAACAGAACTTATCTGATGCCAAATGAGCACAAAACTCTTAGGGCAAAGATCGCCAAGCGCCATGTTTTTCAGTTTCATAAATACAAATAAACATATAATACAATGTAAAAAAGTACAATAATTTTGTGTCGTGTGAGAATGACATGAAGAAATTTGAAGAAAATGGGGAAATTGAAGAGAGAAAATGCAGTGGAAGACTTAAAAAGCTGTTGATGCATCTGACAGAGTCATCTACAACCTAATTACACGCTTCAACTGTAACCAAGTCTTTCAAGATATGGCTATCTTTTCCTGATTGGCTTTCAGCCCAATCCTGACTCCAAACACTCTGCAAAGATGATTAAGACCTACTTGGACTGGAAGTCTGCAGATGCAACATTCGCAGTATAAGATTGACCAACTCAGAGCCCCAAGCTCAACATAATTGAAGCCAACTTTGATAAGTTTGACCGTGAGTGATGACATTTGGCACACACGCTCAGGGATATCAGTCTCAAGCCACGCAATATGATGCATCTTGTTGTAGAGATCCAGAATTTACATATATATAACAGATTGGCCTTAGGGGATGGTGTATAATTTGTGGGGAATGACAGGTTTATTATATCCTTGTTTTCTACCTTGCAACTAACAGATTACTGTTTGGTCTAAGTGTCTGAATCCGAAAGAATGAAAGTAATCCATAGAGGTCATGGATATTGACTTAAAACAACTACATAATTCTGTTTAATATCCCTAAAACATTGGGGCCATGGGGTCAATAGCCTTCTAAGCAAGCTGGCAGGCATTGATACTAGAGGTGTAGGTGACTGAGTGTTGTGAGTAGAAATCCTTCAGGTGACTTGTTGCAGGTTTGATCGAATTCTTATGAATGTTTAAGGTGATCATTGCTCTCGCATCAGTGATCACTGTGTTTATCTCTAGACGCTAAGCCAAGTCGATGAAGACTATGGTAGCAGGCTTTCTTTCAGCTGTGGCTAGCCAACAGGTTGACTCTTCTGAATGATTTAGGCGATTGGTCCTCTGTAGCTGACAAATTTTCCTCCTTTGATTTTTGAAGTTTTCCCTCTTTTCCCCATTGTCAATAATTCCATATATGAGCAATATGGAATTATTGACATTGAGAAGGTGGATTTGCTCTCAATATAACCTTGAGTTCCTGGTTCGGTTTGGGTTGGGATCAGATAAGCAAGGTAAACCAGTTGAGAAGCAGTGTCCTACTGAATGATTTCTTCTTTTTGACTCGCTGTATTTCCTTCTAGATGTGGAGCTGAAGGAGGAGGACGGAGGCGATGCGATCAAGAGTGAGGTAAGTCTTCCACTGCCTTCATTCTGCTGTGCTGTGTGAATTCATCAATCAAGTCAATGGTTCAGCCTTTTTTCTGTTTGCCTACTCCCCACACTTCTCCTGACCTGTGTGCATGGATTTATCAGTGGTGAAAAGACACTCCCTCCAGCCAATGGTAACATTAAACCTTTGTTTACACGGGAGTTTACATGTCTGGGCACCTTTTGGTTGGCCCATGTGTTGGGTGACTGTGAATTCCATGAACCCTTGGACTTGTGAAAGAAGTGGTACCTAACGAAGGATTGATCTGAAATATCAAATACACTTGGTGTCCGATCTGACACGGAAGGACTTAGCCAAATGGCATCAGCAGGCTTGTCAGGCCAGGCTGTGATTGGTTGAGACAGTAGCGGGTTGCCAGGGCTCTACTGTAGGAGAGACAGATAGCGCTCCGTGCTGTTTGACCAATCACACGTAGCCTGCATTGAGCTGCAGTTTTGTGAATGAGTCATCATCTCTTTCCGGAGCAGACGCCGCACGCCGCCCCTCAACCCCACAACCCAAAAGGGCAAATATTGCTTCTCTGACTAGTCAGCGACAAGCACTAGCCAGCGGTGAAACCATCAAACTGCTTGCTTGTGTCATCTTCCCTCAACAACCAACTGCAAAGCATTAGCAGAGCAACAAAACCAGTGCGTTAGGGTAATTCCTTCAATCTTTGGTGTTCTTCTTTGTATCCCTTTAAACAGGGAGTCCGAGGCCCTGGGACTGGCAGGCTGCGCGGCTCCGTCAGTCTGCGTCAGAGGCCGATGCCCAGGGTTACCTTCCAAGCCGGTGACCCTTATTACATTAGCAAGAGGACCAGGGAGGAGTGGCTGGCCAAGTGGAAGATGGAGGTGAGTACTTTACCACCACCGGCTAGCTGGCTCGCCACTGTCTCAGGCAGGGTCTGACTCTCTGGAGCCTGATTTGTGTCTCAGGGGAGACCAGTGTGGGGCTTTTGTCTGGGCTTAAGGGCTCCCTCCCTATATTTGAATCATTAGGTTCTGTCCCTGATTTGTTCCCAGCCGTCCAGTTATTCAAACTTGCTCTTAGAAGGTCCAGAGCAGTCGCTCTGTCAATAGACAGGGGCATTCACAGCCAAGTGGACCAGGATTTGTTGGGTTCTTTCACAACCAAGTGTATTTGATGGGTCATTTGATATTTTCATAGAGGTACCATTTCTTTCATTGGGGTTTGTAGGGGGTTGGAGTCTCCTCTTGAGTTAGTTTCCTTCCTGTCTTTGTGTCTTTGTAGGGCTTACTTCAGAGCACTATTGTTGTTGAGTGATAAATTACCACTGATTCTTGTTGTTCACTCTGCTTCTTTGTCTCTTTGGATTAGTTCCCACTATCCAGACCAAAGTCACGTTCTAGTCATTGACTTACACCAGTCAGACTGAGCTAGCCTCCACATGAAACCAAACTTCAGTTCAACTTATTTGCTATTTATTACACTTACACTGAAAATCTTACTCACCTGTTGGAGTCCAAACAAAGGAGAGAAGTAATTACTTAGACTAATGTTTGCCTGTTGTGGAAGCCATTATAGTTTCTGTTGCCTCCCAATTGTACACCCATGCATGTTTCTTCATTGGTAGCTCATGAAAACATGATTCCTTCTAAATCGGACAACTACCAACTCCTACTTAGTCACTCTGACATAATGTACACTGCTTGTTATTTAAATTGTGTGATTTTAGTTTTGCTAATTAATCATTTTTTTTCCAAAACAAAGTCATAAATCATGGTAAATGCTTACCTCTCTTTCTCTCTCCCTCCATTTCTCTCCCATCTCCCTGCCTCTCTCCGCTTCTTCCTTCCTTCCATTCCACCCTCCCTGTCTCTCGCCCTCCTTAGTAACATCTATTAGCACTACTCCTGATAGTAGGGTCAGAATGTCCACGTCTAGTGAGACTGACTGTTACATAATAAGTGGCTGTGTCCATGGCAACAAGATGGGGCCTACCATTCCATCCCCCTTCCAGTCCTCAGCCCTACCATTGGAGCAGGCTTGGTGAGAACCCATAAAAGTGTCTGGTAGGGGGAAATATTGCCAAATTAGCAGGACATGCTGGGGTCTCGCAAGTGAAGTGTCGTAAAGAACCAGAGAAGCAGCCACCGGAGGCTAGGCAAGCTCACATTTTCCAAATAGTGAGAAGCAGATTTTCTACTAGAGTTTAAAAAAAAAAACAACGTAGCATGACGCAAGAGGACGTTGCACATAAATAAACATGCGTAAGAAGACGTAGTGTTTTGTTATTGAGGACGTTTTATTTGCTTTGTTTGCAATCTAATTTGCCTAAGATGGATTTGTTTTGATGGCTTTGCTGCCCTAGGCTTTGGACTGAACAGAGAAGGTAAATAAGCTGGCTGGTTAGACTGTGTTGTTCTGCTGGGGCCAGGGCATCAGGTTCACCGTGTCGCTAGAGCTGACGGAGGAGGAGGCGGAGGAGAGAAGAGGAGATTTCTGAACTGAAAGGGTTAGCTTAAAGGGGAAGAATCCCTTTCTGCTGTCTTCTTCCGCTTCCTCAGTGAGAGTGAGAGAGAAAGAGAGATCTCTGTTTTTATTTGCCTTGTCTTACAGTGGACATTTCTCTCCTTCCTCTCAGCCCCTCCCATTCGTCTTCCAACCCCTCCCCCAGTCCCAGCTATGGAAATGAACTCTGTGCTATGGATATATGGGTGAAGATGAGGTTTGCAGCAAATATCCAGCTCTGCTTGCAAGACAGCCTCTTGGCTCTCTGCCAACATTTTGCAAGTCCTCTCTAGCCAACCAGAATTCCTGGCGGCAGTCACCTGACCCTGAATTCCCAGACAAAGAAATGTTCATGCTTCTTTCTCTTTTTTTTGGGAACGATCTCCTCTACCCCAGGAGTGGGGGGTAAAAAATTGTAGCCCCACTTTGGATTAAAAAGGTCTTGCGTTGGCGTGTATGGGTATGTGCATTGCATTATTTGTTTGCTAACACAGTGGTGGATAGTGTGCATGAGAGATTAGCCCTCGTACAGCGAGGGGAATATGCTGACTTCAGGTATTTCCACTAGAGTTGCTACAGACCATCTGCTGTCTCTGTGCAGCTTAAAGGGAAACCGTCTCTTTAAAAAAGGAAAGTGAGAGCAGTGCTGAGAAAGTGCTCATGCCTGAAAAAAGTTTTTGGAGACGTGAAGAAGGCGATCCCAAGGGATGATTGTGCAGAAAGTGTTTCCTGTTTAACAGTGTTGGCAAAATCTAAGAGTTCTTACTGTACATATTAGAGGAATAGTGTTAGTCAAAACTTTTTTTTGTTTGTTTTTTATTTTCATATTTAGATACATGCTTACACAATCAATACATTCCATTTTCTGTACATAACCACACATCTGCTACAGATTTGAGTAGTTATACATGTTCATACGTTATCTTGATAAATAGTTTGCTGCTGGGAAGTTTGGATTGTACAGATTGAGTAACTGAACTGGTTGAACTTGGAGACAGTTCATTACTAGGTCTTTGCATGTGTTATCAGTGGTTATGTTACCTTTCAACATTTCTTATCACCTTTGTTGTAAACTATGGTATTCAATAGACCGCTTGACATGTATGTGAACGTTCATTTTTGTACATATATCACGTCTTTAATACTTCATATTAACATGCATCAATGACTTAACGGAAACTCCTTCTAAGATGATTAAAAGCTTTTCAAGTCATTTGAAAGTCATTCAGTGAGCTCCTCGGGAGGCTGATTTAACAATGCCACTTGTGGATTCGTAGAGAACTATGTTTCGGTATTCATGACTGACCCTGTAATATTCCTAATTGTCTCCAAAAAAGACCAAACACAATAGGGACCAGATGGCGTCTTTCTGTGTGACCCCCTGTGTGTGTCTGGCATTATGGCAAAGATTAGGGCTAATGAATGCCATTGCCACATTGCTGCAGTACACACGGCGTGTTGATCTGTGTGTTAAGGCATTTTAGACTTAATATCCTGCCTGAAAGGAGCTTTCTGGATCCCACTTGTTGAGTGGTGATACTGTTAACACTAGTATAACCGCACATATCTCTGGGAATCTCCATTGATTTCTTCCTGTGGGGTGCTGGGTTGTTGTGATAGTTGGTTACTATATAGACCAGGCTTTCCCCACACTCCAGTCAACACCCACATTTTTGTTTTAACCCTAAACAGGCACACCTTATTTTTTTAGTCGAGGCTTTGATGATTAGTTGACTAATTAAATCAGGTGTGCCGGTTTATGATTAAGCAGTTTTAAAGTTAGGTATTAAACATGTTCATACATGAACACATTTTTACTGACACCACACATACGTACACATACACTTCATACTCAACACATACACCTCTGCTGCTTCTGTTAATAATCTACCCACTAGCCCTACACTGCCCTGCCTATGTATACGTTAACCTGCATTACTTTTTACACCGGCACATTGATTTGGTGCTGTTACTTCCTAGAAATAGCCAAGATCATGTTTGTCGTGCAACCTTGTATTTCTTTCCATGTGTTTCTATGTTCTGTCATAAAATGTTTAATAACTTCCATATGCATTCCTGCAAATTTGAAGTAAGAATTTCAATGATAGTCTATACCTGTTGTTTACAAAGCATGTGAAAAATTCAATGTAATGTGCTTTAATCTGATAGCAAATAGTTGAAACATCTGAGGGTGTTGGGAAACCATGTTCTGCTCTAACTCACAGTATAATTCCACATGAAAATGTCCCTGTGGTGCCGTGATGTTAAATGACTTTATGTGAGAGAGTAGGTCAGTCCTTTTATCTTACCTTATAACACTATAATTGTTATTTAATCTGGTGACATTGGACATAAGATTTTATACTGTGCAGTAAAACCGATGAGTATTATTTAGTCTGTGATAGCAGATATAAATCTAAATTTATACCTGTGTAATAACAGTTCAAATACAACGGTCATGCCATAGTCCTTTGCATAAGTAAAAAAAAACAACTATTGGTATGCGTTGAAACTCTATTAGTCCCGGTCTATGAACAAGGCAACATTTGAGTTGTCGCCCCCCACACATGATGCACCACCCAAGTGGCGCATCATTCGCCAAGGTTTGTTCACAGTTATTGTGAGACAGTTGTGACAGTTGTGTCTGAGATTGCGTGGGTTAGCAAAACTCAAATCCCTGACCATGTGTGCCAAATTTGCTCGATGACAACCACATGAATACGTATTTGTATGAACTAAAAAAATATAGCAATTTCCATCAATGCAACATATCAGGTTTCCTGCAGATCAATCATTCGGTTCCATAGTAGAAGTCTTTTAAGGGTTTTTAACACAGTAACAACAATCCACCTCATGCTTTCACAATGCTAATTTGTTCCTTGTGAAGAGCGGGACCAGTTAACCACTTTTTATGAGTTAAGGTCAGATGGGGTGAGGGGTGTAGCCTTATCTGCCTTTTCAGTGTAATTCTGTAAATGCTGGATCCCTATGACAAGACAATACATTTGCTCAAATTCTGTCAAACCAGGTCAGTGGTGTCTGTGATGTTGTTTGTGGCTTAAACATGACCATAAGCATGGAGACCAATCCACAGTCCTCTTGTGGGCGACCATTAGAAGCAGTTGTTTTCACCAGAATCTGTACACCATCTGCCCTTATTCACCCTGGGGTATACTGAACTACAAACACGGGACACTTTTCCCTTCTATTGTGTACTTCTCAACACTTCGCTACAGTCAGGAAGTCAGTCAGAGGAATGGAGGGCTTTTCCATCGCTATAGAATGCTTCAGGATTTGGGGAATGAATCCTTTTTTCCTACTTACCCACTCACACAATCTTATGGATAATATTCAAATGTCTCTGTGAGCAGTTTGGAGGAAGTTGAAAGTAGTCTGTTGTTAGCTTGGCGTGCAGTTACTGGAAGTTGCCAGATACTACTAGCCAGCTCCTCTCAAAAACATGCAAATAGACCTATTTCAAACATAGGTTGTTGGCTATTGTTAGACTTACAAAGCTGTACAGAGTAATCAATATTTTACTACTTTGTACAGAATGTAGCAACTTGCCCTCTTTATAGTGGTTTTATTTTTAGTATCCATGCATGGTGTAATTTTCTGTGATTATCTCTGACATAGCCTAGAAGTGCTGCTAGCTGGTATTTCTGAAGTTGTCAGTGGAAGGCAGCATGTGTAAACCATAAAGACTGCATTGTCTCTCCCTCTCTAAACTACCTCCTTTGCTTTTTCTTTTTTTTCCTCCTGTGGATCTAAAGAGCCTGTCTTGCAGGCTGCCGTCCTGGTGTAGCTGCACTCACACGAGAGAGAGGCCCCCAAAAGGGGGGCATTTACAACTGGGAAAAAGGCCAGAGACAAATATCTGGTTCTTGTAGCCACTGTACTCTACTCCTCCCTCACCAGCATTTTGTAGAGTCAGTTTTCCATTGATTCTGAAGATAAGTAACCCAATAGACTAGCTGCACCCCGGAGACAGCAGTCACTCCCCCAAACTTACCAAAATGGCCACTATTGTACAGTAGTAACAGAACTTTACAGCTATAAGATTTTCCTAACTTTTGTAGAATCCATACTTAGATTCTACAAAAGTTCCCATGCAGTCTTTGTAATTAAATGTTAAAATCAATATCCAATAAGTATTTGTTTTTGTGTATTTAGTGTGTATTTAATGAGAAAAAAGCCTCCTTATTCACCTGAGCCTCTTTTGGCCGTTAAAAGTCTCAGTATCATCACATGGGCATTAGGAAATAAATGTTATGAAATGTTTGTGCACCGCTGTAATAGTCAAATCAGCTTTGTGACATAAGAGAAGAGAGAAAGTAAGAGAAAAGTTCCATTCCACCTGAACAGGCTGAGATTCCATGCATTCTTTTTAAACTAGCTCTTACATAGAAAGGGGGAATTTATAGTGTGGAAATACAAAAAACAGAGAAAACCTTTTTTTTTTACCACGCCGGGCCTCGCTTACAAACATAAGTCGTTAGGACCACCTCCGAACATCAAGAGGTTGTGTCATGGCACCGTAGACATCCTTAGGTCCTGTAGTCTCCTGCTGTATTGTAGTCCCAACAGATGGACTGTTACACTAACAAGTCTGAACCCATCGAACTCTGTTAGGTTTAGATTCTTTTATTTTTCCAGTCAGTGATTAGGAGTTTCCTTGGTTGGGGCATACTGTACACAGTACACAATCAACACTTGCACTTAACAGATTTGGCTTTTTTTGGCATCAACACTCTTGGCACTTCCTCAGTTCTTAGACAGCGCTGTAAAACATAGTAAAACTATTACTGTAAGAAGATCATAGAGAGTAGGTGTGGATCGAATTGTCGCCTGAAAACCAGTGGTCTCGGTTCACTGCGGTTGAGAATGCAGTCTGGAACAAACATGGGATGAGACCCTGAGGTACGTATTATTATTATTGATTGTTTAACTGCAAGTATTTGATGAAACGTCAAATCTCTAAAATATTCTGTGTATAGCAGCGAATATATAAATGCATATAAAGGAGACTGGGGCTAGTACTGAATATATACTACTCACAGTACAGCAGAGCAGCTATTGCGTGGTTTTTTTCCTGCATGTTGTTGGTAGACATGAACAAAAATAATAAGTTTGGGACAAAAGTTCTGCTCCTTGATGATCATATATGAATTTACTGTCTGCGAGGTGCCCAACAAACAGAATTTCACGTTTTTGTGGGGAAATGGAAATAGAGAGCCTCTGACAGAACTTACTGCTTTTGGACATTAACAAGGTAACACTCCATCTCATCTCTTTACCTGATTGGTTGAACAGGGCAGAAGAGAATCTCCCCTGTCAGATTTTGTCCCCTTCTTATCAACACCAGTATGTGGCAGATGTGGTTCATGAAGTTTCTTTTACGCCTGTTATGTTAGGTTAACATGGACTTAACACGAGTTTTGTTCTCCCGAAAAAATAAATGACTTGCGTGGACACATGGTTTTGTTCAGGACTTTACACATTTGGTAACATGAAACCGACCGGACCAAATTAAATTGATAAAATATAACAAATATTCAAACTCTGATTCGAAACAACAGCTCAGAACTAACATGTAGAATATAAACGGAGTATCACACATGGTGGAGGAGGGCTTTGAACCATGCCGTCGTTCACTACGTCTGCCCTCACAGCAGATTCATATTTATAAACTAGAGCGTAGCCTCTTTGATTGAGCAGCACATGTTTCTGCTCTAGCACCAGCTCTCCCCCCTAGGGCCTACTGTATGAAGGGAGGGAGGGCCGCGGAGACGGGGGCTCAGGATTTCTACATGCGCACACCCACGCGCACACACAAACACAAGCACTCACGCACAAAAACACACATACGTGAAGCCCATTCACAGCTGCACTCATTCCATCGCTCGGGTCCAACGTCTTTCTCCGGTTTCTCTCACACGAATCAGCGTCCCAGGGCTGGCTGTAGTTAGTGTGTGTGTGCCCGTGTGCCCGTGTGTGTTTGTGTGTGTGTGTGTGTGTGTTTGTGTGTGTGGTTGTGAGAGAGACAGAAATTGTGTGTGAATGAGAGCGGCAAAAAGAGAGACAGAAACAGTAAGAGGGAGAGAGACAGTGATAGAGAGAAAGGGGGAGATAGAGAGAGAGGGGGAGATAGAGCGAGAGAGGTAGATGGAAAGTGAGAAACCGGTAGAGATCGAAACCGATAGAGGCAGAGCGAGAGGCAGAATGCATTGGGATGAGTGCAGCTGTCAGGGATTTAGTGTGAGAGGCTTAAGTCATAGCTAGGCCTGGCTCGCCTGTCCTCCATTTGATTGACCTAATAGTTCAGTGTCAGGTACCACAAACCCTGTGAACTGTTACTCTACTGCCGGTTGGAGCCACCAGAACCAACAGAAACTCTGTCGCTGAGAGATGAGTTTGAGTTTGGTCTGGGTGAATTGATAACAGTGACTCGACACCACAGGAAATGGGCTGTTTTTTCTATTGTGTTAACAGCCACCAGTGCTGGACACTAAAGTAAGATGTATTCTTTAACACAGGTTAGCGTGCATTTTTGAGGTGAAGTCTGCTTCTATCAAAGGAAACCTGTTTTTGTTTGCTTTAAACAGAGTAGACTTTTATGGAGAAAATTACGTTTACACTGGTTTTATAGAGATTTTTATTTACTTCTCTTCGTTGAATCTTTGTTGTCCCATCGAGGTCAAAGTGTCTTTATTTTAAGAGAGCTCTGTTCTTATTTATCTAGTAGTTCATGGCTGTAATTACTTGCTATATTTATTCTCTAGACTATACTTGTGTAAATATGAGGTAGGCCTAATTTAGGCTACTTTTCCTTGACTCTTGTTGACATTGAAACCCTACTCCCATTGAGCCTAACTCACTTCTAAAATGTGTCAAACACACTTATCCTACTGCTGGTTGACTTCCCTGTGTTTAGTCCTGTGGGAAAATATGACTTAGCTTTTGTTTGTTTACTACAATGGGATGTAAAACACATCAAGAAATGTATTTCATTACATGGGTTATTGGGCGATGATGACTAATGAACTTGACTACTCTTCAGAAAACAGGCATTTAGAAATCTTTTTTTTTTGATGTGGCGAACTGCACAGGTAGCTTAGTATGTGTACATTTACAATGTCAGAGTTCTGGATTTGATTCTCACTTTTCCATATATACAAAAAGGTATGCAGACACCCCACTGACTAAACTATAAAACTGTAGATTCTAGTTAATAAATATATCTAATTACTGTATATATATGATTATCCGTGCACACATAGTGAACCATCATAACTCTTCTAAATGGAATGATATTTGATTTACTTGTTAGTGGTCGGTGGCGTTTCAGGCAGAGAGAACTGACCTCTCGTTTGTCTATGTTCTCTGGTATTTCAGGCAGAGAGGACTGATCTCTCCTTGTCTACATTCTCTGGTATTTCAGG
>JACXGI010004490.1:30400-53733 GCA_016801175.1 Esox masquinongy | reverse complement strand
TTGTATGGTCTAGTTCACCACAGTAGATGTATTGTATGGTCTAGTTCACCACAGTAGATGTGTTGTATGGTCTAATTCACCACAGTAGATGTATTGTATGGTCTAGTTCATCACAGTAGGTGTATTGTATGGTCTAGTTCACCACAGTAGATGTGTTGTATGGTCTAGTTCACCACAGTAGATGTGTTGTATGGTCTAATTCACCACAGTAGATGTATTGCATGGTCTAGTTCACCACAGTAGATGTATTGCATGGTCTAGTTCACCACAGTAGGTGTAACATCAACTAACAGACTATTATTAACTTGCAGCTGCAAAAATAATACCTGTAGATTATTCCTTTATTGTGGAGGAAGAAGAGGCCTATGGCTATCTCTGCTGCATAAAACCTGAAACCCAGAAAAAGAGAAAGAGGGAGAGAGATATGCAGGGAAATGGAGGGAGGGAGGGAGGTGGGGCCAAAAAGAGTGTGAGTGAGAAACAGAGAGAAAGAGACAAAGAGATGGAGAGGTAGATATTATTGTTAATACTTTTCATAATTGTTATATATTATAATACCTCTTCCTTTGTTCTAATGGTGTGGTTTGGCAATAAGTTTCAACACACCATGACTATAAAATAAATGCAAAATGAAATAGAGGGAGAGACAGGGAGAGAGAGGGAAAACATGGGAAATATAGACTTTGATAGTGATGATTAAAAGCAGTGTAAAGTATTTATCTTGGCAGGGTCATTGTGATATGGATCTAGGTTGTTGACTGAATTAGAAAGAAAACAAGCAAGATGAATGGAGATACAAGACTAGGTTGTATACATACGCTGCGTGAGGTTCTTTAAACTTGCCAACAATCTGGATGTGAAACATGAGGTCTCCTCCATTCACATACTCCATCACATAGTAGAGGCGATCCTGTAGGAATGAAAATGAAGAAAGCAAACAAATGTAAAAACCTGCACAAAATGGTTCTTGAGGCAAATTCTATAGGTCAAATTATTTGACCTTTTAGTCAAATCCTTAAACTAATTGTTAAACTATTGTTTAACCCTGGAGTGGTCAGTCAAAACTGGACTTCAATCCAATTAGGAATATGTGGAAAGAGTTGAAAATTGCTGCTCACCAAAGGTCCCCATCCAACTTTATGGACCTTGAGCACTTTTGCAAAGAAAATTGTACAATTGCTGTGTCCAGATGTGCAAAGCTGGTAGAGAATTATCCAAATTGACTAATGTTTGAAATTGCTGCTAAAGGTGCTTCTACCAAACACTGACAAAGGGGGTCAATAGTTAAATATACAGTCAAAAGTTACATATGCAGTCAGACATTCAGCCAGACAGTAAGATATAGTACAGTCAAAAATAGTTTTGACTGTACTATATCTTAGACATTCAAACAGACTATAAGACATTCAAACAGACTATAAGACCTAGTATAGTTAGACATACAGTTGGACATACACTCAGACTTACATTCAGACAGACATTCAAACAGACTATAAGACCTTGTATAGTTAGACATACAGTTGGACATACACTCAGACTTACATTCAGACAGACATTCAAACAGACTATAAGACCTAGTATAGTTAGACTTACAGTTGGACATACACTCAGACATACAGTCAAACAGACGGACAGTTAAACAGACATTAAAAGGTTTTAAATGATTTCTGAAATGCAGTCAGTTTGGTTGGTTGGTCAGAACATATTATGTGACGCTTCATTGGTTTACATGGAAACAGCTGGTCAAACCAAGGAACTAACTGTCTGCTGTGGGGCTACTTCACTATTTCTACTGGTCATTTTAACTAACATCAGTAATTTTACCTAGAACCAGGACATTTGACGAAACTCATTTGACTACAATGTTTGTAAACAAAGTAAATACAAACACTACATACAGCTCTGGAAAAAATTCGAAAAGGAAGGTTTTGAGTGAGGAACAGAAGGGTTAAAATTAAGAGACCACTGCAAAATTGAACGCTTCTGTTCCTCACTCAAAACCTTCCTTTTCAACTTTTTTGGAAAGGAAAGAAAAAGGTGCAGTGGTCTCTTAATTTTTTCCAGAACTGTTTATGTACAGAGCTTGAAATTACATTTAAAATTCTCATTTTGATATTAAGTATGGTCAGTGCCTACATCCATAGCTCTGCTCAGGACTTTGAGAATGATCACATCTTTTGAATCCCAACCCTCAGCTTTGTATTGAAGCAAACTAAGGAGGACACATTGGTGTCGTTTCTACTGCCGATTGCCACTTTAGTGATGTATTCATTTACACACACACACACACACAGACAGACAGACAGACAGGCAGATAGACAAACACGCACAAACAGCACTAAAATGACATAATTCCCCTCCAGTCAAAATTAAAAAGCAATCTTTACTCGTAAACCCCCTCCCCTCCAGGATTAACGACCTCGTTAAGGAAGCTGATTCATTCACAATTAATTTATCCACAGATCTGGGTCCAATAACACCAGTGTAAGTAAAAGTTGAATTGTCTTTCTTACACTTGCAGTAAAAAGAGGCAAAAACAAGTCGATTCAGGACATAAGATATTTCAAGACCTGAAAAGCACTGATATGCTGATGTTCTGTCATTGATTCCATTGACAAACTGGAATAATATGAAATTGGTTGTAAATGTAGTTAATAACTATCCAGTTAACTGCCAGAAGGGAATTATGATAACATAAACACTCAGTCACACACACTGTAAACATGAGCACGCTAACAACCTAGTTGACGTCTGTTTAACATGCACACGCAAACACACCCACGCAGATGCAATAACAGAAACACACATGACCAGATACACAAACACACAAATGCATGCACAAGCACACACCTTTACACCAAATACAATTCAGGGTAAATGTGTCTAAATGTACTCAGCAAATCAAGGCCATTCTGATCGGGACCCACCTCTGTCTGGAAGGCTGAGTAGAGAGCTGTGAGGAAGTGTGGGCGTTTGGAAAGTCCCAGAACCCTCCGCTCCACCATGGCACTCTCTGTATCCTCGTCCTGGAACAGCACATCCTTCTTCAACACTTTCACTGCAAACAGACGCTCACTCCCTCTCTCCTCAGCCAGGAGAACCTGGCAAGGGGGACAGAGCGATGGAGAGGAATAAAGCTGTGTTTAGGGTGGGTGGCCGGAGTCATCATGAATGCATGACCAACCATCTGGTTGTCTGCATAACCATACTACAGTGCTTTACATTGTCAGGCAAATTCACTGCTTTACTGGACACATGCATCTATGCACACACGGTTCAGATCGTCGACCAAAAGTAGAAAGGGATCGCAGCCACTACCTTGATCTCCAACCTAGGAGATAAACTGAGGTGCCAGCTAGAAGGAGGACATTGAGCAATCTTGGTACAGTGGAATGAAATAAAAAAAGCATCCTTATTGCTTTCTTTGCCCCGCATGCTAGTGAGACCAGCGCACATCAGACTGAGTGAAAAACCTGACGATTAAATAGTCAGATTGAAATCTGATATTGTGACATGAGCAATCCCTGGCATTTCAGCTGATATGTTGCTGACAAATGATCACTCAGGTTTCCTATCTCAACTGGCTACGCTAATATCTAGAAAGTTTCTATTCTGATATGAGCTCACAAGATCAGAATGGTTTATAAGAGGCTACGATATCTGCCCCTTATTCCATGAAATCCTGCTTGTGTTTTTTTCTTGTAAATCTCCCTCTCCCCATCTCACTGACTACGCCACTAGTTTAGCTCTCCATCTCATTCTCTCTCTCTCTTTCTGTCTTTCCTTCTTTCTCTCTTTCTGTCTAGCTCTTTCTTACATAACCTAATTCCCCAGTAGACTATTCTGTGTGTGCATGTGGTGTGAACTCCTCTGCCAGTTATGAACAGCACAAAGGTTTCACTTGAAATGGACTCAAATTAATTTCTTTCTCATTAGCTATTCTTCAGGGGAATTAAATAGAAAATAGAGTTCATAATGTCCCTTGAAATAGTACAGTATTGTGTGTATGAGAGACAGACAGACAGACAGAGTAGGTAGCCTATCAAACCATCCTGGATTCAGACCCGGCACCAGCCACCTGAGAGAGAGTCATCCCAAGGGGGGAAACGGGTGCAAGAGCCAACTGGCAGCCAGCGATGATTAAGTGGCGCCTGCAAGCTAATTGCGTTCGTTATTCGGAGGTGTGCTCTCCTCCAAGCTTATAGGCTCTGATTGACTTCCTGGTTGAGTGAGCGATACAATAAAAAGCAGAACAGCTTGGCAGCATGTGTTTTGAAAGACGTTGACTCTTCTTCTGAAATCTAAATTGTACTTAATATATCTATACTTCTGACAATGCCTGGACTTTGGAAAAATATCTGCACTTTGATTAAAAAAATACATTGTGTTTTTCTGATAATACCTGAACTTCTTTACCTAATCAGTCTGCAGGAATTTGTAGCTGTGTGTTTATGTACAAAAGTATGTCTACAGGGAGGTGTAGCTGTGTTTAATTTCTACACAGTCTACAGAAAGGTGTCATTTTATTTACTATATTGTGTCTACAGGAAAGTGTAGTGTTTTATTTACTACAGTATGTCTACAGGAAGGTGTAGCTGTGTTTAATTTAGTACACTGTCAAAAGAAAGGTTTAGTGTATTATTTACTACATTGTGTCTATTGAAAGGTGTAGCTGTGTGTTTATTTGCTACATTGTGTCGACAGGAAGGTGTAGCTGTGTTTTATTAGGTACATTGTGTCGACAGGAAGGTGTAGCTGTGTGTTACCTATGATTCAGGGAGGTGTAGCTGTATGTTACCTATGATACAGGAAGGTGTAGCCGTGTGTTACCTATGATACAGGAAGGTGTAGCTGTGTGTTACCTATGATACAGGAAGGTGTAGCCGTGTGTTACCTATGATACAGGAAGGTGAAGCTGTGTTTTACCTATGATACAGGAAGATGTGTTCCAGTACCTTTCCAAAGCTGCCCTTTCCCAGCACCATGAGGAAGTTAAAGTCCTGGAGGCAGATCCTGGGCTTGACTGGTTCTGCAGGGACAGGGGCCACACAGGGTACAGCAGGACTGGAAGGGGACACGGTGGACCCAGGGAGGGTGACAGGGACAGGCTTAGGCCTCAGACAAGGGGGAAGAGAGGAAGGAGGCAACGCATCTAGGCCCCCAGGCTCCTATTGGAAGGGGGAAATTAGTGATAAGACACACACACGCGCGCGCACACACATGCACACATACAAACCAGCATTTTAGCTGTTTAGGTGCGCCCTGCTTGTGTAACTGGGGGAACTCGTACATTCAATTTGGTCAGGATGTATAGCTGTAACTACATTACCCATAAGCAACTGCTTGAATCGTTAGAGCAGGTCTTACGTTCTCATCAGGCACGGGCATGTTGTAGTACTCCCCCTCGTCCTGGTCCAGTAGTTTGAACCAGCCACTGACGGAGCGCCGGAATATCTCGCTCACTCCAAACGACAGAGATCCCATGAAGTCATTCCGGGAAGTACGGTCCCAATCCCACACCTCCACTGACAGACGGCGGTCCCACTGCCTCCCGCGCACTGAGCTGGGGACAGGGGAGGAGGTCAGCTACCTGATACCCAGCATCAAACCATCTGTACCCCTGAAGACCTCAAAGGTCGTTGAATATGAGAAGAATAAAACGGATACATCCACTATTTTTGAATCCAGTTGGGGGGTCTCGCTGCCACCCAGGGACGGACCCGGCTGGATTAAAAAATGATGCAGGCAGTTCTTTGACTGGAATGTCTTTGCACCTGGACTCTTTCAAATCTAGTTCCCATGAGTGCATAGTTCCCGAAACTACTAGGACATAGATATGGTATCACACACACGTGCACATACACACACACACACACGCGTGCACACATAAACACGCATGCACACATACACACGCGTGCACACATACACACGTGTGTGCACACACACACACTTGCAAACACACACACGTGCACACACACACACGTGTGCACACACACATGTGCACACACACGCATGCACACACACAGACACCCACTCACAAGGTGAAGCTTTCATTCCAGACAGGGTTGAGTGTGGAGCGGATGGTCTTGGTCTTCTGCTTGCTCTGGCTCTTAGGGTCAGGGATGAGCTTGAGCTTTACGTAGGGGTCCGAGAGACCGTTAGGGTCCATGGGGATCAGGTTACGAGCCTCCCGCACTGATGGGAGGAGAGGGGGAGGGAGGGAGGGATGGAGAGAGAGGGGGAGACAGAGAGAAAGAGATGTTTCGCTGAAATAAACCTCATTCAAACCTCAAGTTTGAGGTCCATTCATTTTTATCTTGACACACTAAATGTGTTGGACCCCACTCTGTACTGGCTCAACAGCAACAGATTCTGGCCTGAGCAAACCAAACCCTCTAACGTCGACCTCCCTAGTCAAGAAATCAGATTTTCTGTCATCATTTTGCAACCATTCTACAGGATGCCTCATATTGGATTTCCTCTTATAACACGTTTATAGGAATCAATCGTATCAGATTATCTGGTGATTTTTTCATGAAGATTTTTAAAGGATCCAAATTCCATAGGATTTTTAGCGAGAGCAACCCCGTACGCAGCTCGCCCACTCCATCTAGTGGTCACTATGTGCCAGTGCTAATGACATCCACTCAGTTCTGACCTGTGATGAAGATCTCTTCGTTCTCTCCTCGGGCAGTCAGGTGGATCCGGCCTCTCTTCTCTGTATGGTCTTGACCACACAGGCTGGGCACCAGGCTCTCACAGCGCTTGTGGACATTCATCTCACAACCTGAAGTGCAGACACACATACACACAGGTGAGGACACATACACACACGTGGTTAGAAAACGGAGCATACACACACACACACACACACACACACACACACACAAACACGTGCACACACACACCGCCGCGTGCGCACACACACGCACCCACACACACACAGGCACAGACATGCACATATATACTGGTTACTTACAGGAGCATTTCATGCCCTGTTGGATAAGGCCATACAGGAGAGAACCACAGTGGTCACAGAATGTCGGAGAAGTGTATGTCTGTGGTCTAAATCTGTGTTTACTTTTCAGATCCTGTAAGACACAGACAGGCAGAAGGTAGGTAGTAAGTCAGTGACTCTAAATGTTTATAAGGTGTGATAATGGGCAGGCATGAAGGAGATGGAGAGTGGTATTCACCGCATCCAATCACATTTCTCTGCTGTGAGCAGAGTTAGAGTTGTTAATGGAAATGTATTCAGTGGATAAGTATGTGTCTGTATGTGTCCGGGTGTGTGTCTATGTAGTAGGCTGAATCCTCTCTATCTGTTCTTCAGATTATCAGCTCCTAACCCCCTAATCCCCCTTCCTTCCGAAAATGTCTCTCTTCCTCTGCTCTTCCTCTCCGCTTTCCCAACCCCCATCTCACAGGCTTTGAGAACACCCCCCCACCCTTTTTCATTCTCTGCCAACTGTATTTCTCCCTCTCTCCATCAGGCAGTTTCTGAGCCAAGCACTTTCTCCCAATTCTACCCTGTCAATCTATCTTGCTCAAACATATACATTTGTGAGCATACTCGAAGGCACGCTTGCAAACACACTTGCATGCACGCACACGCAAACTCTCTCTTTCTCTCTCCCCCCTCTCTCTCTCTTACCCTCCCCATCTCTCCTTGACCTGGTTTCTTATCCAGTATATTTAGCTGGCAGAAAAAAAACCCATCTCTTTGAAATCCCAAAGAGAGAGAGAGAGAGGGAGCAATCTGTTTCCCCTCCTCACCACCTCTTCTACCAGCCCCCTCCCTTCACCATCCTCTTTGTTTTGTCTTCTTCCTGTCGTCCTTTTTCTCCTCTTTTTGGATGGATGGTAATGCAGAAAGGGAGGAGTGAGGAGTCACATGAAAAGGGGAAGTGTGGAGAGAATGGATGGAGGGAGGGAGGGAGGGAGGGAGGGAGGGAAAGAGGGAAGGATGGAGGAGAGCAAGGGGGTTGAGGGAGGGAAGGAAGGAGAGAGGGAGGAATAGATGTACCAATTCATAAATGGATGATAAAGGTTTAGTGGATGAATGATAAAGGGAGAGCTGTGTGTTTGTTGTGTGTGTGTGTGTGTGTGTGTGTGTGTGTTTGAGGATAGTAGGGAAAAGCAGGGGTGAGAGTTAAATGATGGATGGATGAGCAAGGCATGAAGGGAGGGGTGTGTAGACTCACTTCTTTAGGAGCGGTGGGGGCTCCAGGACACGTGAAGGTTACGTACTCGTGACATCGTTTGTGCACGGAGAAACTGCACACTGGCACAAACAATATCACAGCCAATCACAACACACCATAATTCCACTGTTACTGCAGATATATTAGAGAAACATTTGCAATTACAATCTTTTACATTCATGAAATGTGTAATCTCAATAAACGGAGTTGATTGAGTGATTTAGTGATTACTTCATGTTAATCCTTACCTTGACACTGAAATCCCTGTTTTCCAATTCCCCTGTGTAAGAGTAAACATAACTTTTATCAGACAGAAGGAACCCATCGCTGGTTTTACACACAAAACTGAAAGAACTGGCCCACTCAGTGAAACATACGCATATTGGCCTAAACTTCAAAATACTGAAATGAGTGCCATGCTGTATTCATTTTGCAATCTTAACAATCTATGACTCCTAGATGCAATCATATCTAAGTGTGACTGCTTGTAGTACTGTCTCTTTCTCACACAGACAAGCATGCATGTACACACACACACACACACACACACACATACACAAAACACCCTTTCCCTCCTATCTCCTCTTCCCCCTCCCCGAGAAATGCAGTGTCAGCAACTTTCCTGCCTCCTTAGTGCTTCATTAAATAATTAAAGCCATTGATTGGCTGAAGAGTCCACTCAGCCAGTTTGCAGGCTGTAAATCAGTTGTTTGATTAAAAGGTAAGCAGAGTAACACTCTGCAGAGGAAGGGCCCTTGAGGTTCACACTGAAGTACCACTCTCCCGCCTGGCCGGCCAGCCTCACCTCAATCCCTGGGAGATATCCTCCCCTCAATCCCTGGGAGATATCCTCCCCTCCATCCCTGGGAGATATCCTTCATTCCATCCTCGTGAGTCATAGAAATAGACTGATGACCCAGTGAAAGGACACGTCCAGTGTTTTGGTATAATCTCTGTTGTTTTCTCCATATCACTAAAGATTAGAGCTGACTGAAATGTTGGTTATTTTTCCATATCGCTAAAGATTAGAGCTGACTGAAATGTTGGTTATTTTTCCATATCACTAAAGATTAGAGCTGACTGAAATGTTGGTTATTTTTCCATATCGCTAAAGATTAGAGCTGACTGAAATGTTGGTTATTTTTCCATATCGCTAAAGATTAGAGCTGACTGAAATTTTGGTTATTTTTCCATATCGCTAAAGATTAGAGGTGACTGAATTGTTGGTTATTTTTCCATATCGCTAAAGATTAGAGCTGACTGAAATGTTGGTTATTTTTCCATATCGCTAAAGATTAAAGCTGACTGAAATGTTGGTTATTTTTCCATAGTTAGGATCTAATTTAAGAGATGTTAGTTTAGTTATTCACTTAGTATCCTAGTACACCTGATTCTACTATTCAAGACTAACTGAAATGCACCCAGGGTCAATGCTCTGACAGTTCTAAGTACTGTCCACCAGAGAGTGCCAGAGAGGCAGAGATAAACTAAAGGCCAAACAGCACCACTTGCTGGTAATGGGATGACAGGACAATGTACTGTATTCCAACACCAGAGGAATGAAGAGGCGACCCTGTGCATTCTTGACAAGGGCCCTGAAGAAAAAATATTGACATTAAAATGTATATTTTCAATTCTGTTGGTCTTTGTTTTCAATTGCTTACAGTTCTAGAAGATTCCATTTAATGGTGTAGCACAGATGTATTTTATCATGTTTATTGCAGGAAACCAACAAAATCACCAGAGGGAGACGACAGATGTTTAGAGGTGTCTCTGACTGCTGTGTAAAAGATAAATGACTCTTATATGAAGTGCTAACTATACTCTGATCATGACAGTTGTTAACTAACTACACTGTGACCATAACAGTGATTAACTAACTACACTGTGACAATGACATTAACTAACTAACTACACTGTGACCATGACAGTGATTAACTACCTACACTGTGACAATGACATTCACTAACTAACTACACTGTGACCTTGACATTGATTAACTAACTACACTGTGACAATGACATTCACTAACTAACTACACTGTGACCTTGACATTGATTAACTACCTGCACTGTGACAATGACATTCACTAACTAAATACACTGTGACCATGACAGTGATTAACTAACTACACTGTGACAATGACATTCACTAACTAACTACACTGTGACCATGCCAGTGATTAACTAACTACACTGTGACAATGACATTCACTAACTAACTACACTGTGACCTTGACATTGATTAACTAACTACACTGTGACAATGACATTCACTAACTAAATACACTGTAACCTTGACAGTGATTAACTAAGTATACTGTGACAATGACATTCACTAACTAGCTATACTGTGACCATGACAGTCATTAACTAACAATACTGTGACCATCAGAGTCAAAAACTAATCATACTACGACCATCACAGAAAACATTTTACAATACTGTGACTATGAAAGTCAGTACTAAAAAATGCTTTAACTAGGATGTTGTAACTAACCATCCTGTGACCATGACTGTCATTTCCAAAAAATACTTGAACCAGGAAGGTTTGCAACTAACCATTCTGAGACAATGACAGTCATTACCAGGAAATACTGGAACCAGGAACATTTGTAACTAACCATACTGAGACCATGACAGTCTTTAAATTACTATACCGTGACCCTCAAAGATTCACAGTTATTAACTAACCATATTGCAACCATAACAGTCATTAACTAACCATACCGTGACCACGACAGTCATTTGCTGAAATGTCCTGGAAACCTCCCTGAGGCTGTTGGCAGGAGAACCTACCCTCTACACCATATGTCCACACTCACAGATTTAACACTGCCTGCTTTGGCTGTATCTCACAGACAGAATGGGCTTTCTGCATGTGTGACTCAGATACTAACCAGTCCTGGGTCATACGATGACTGACTGTGATACTGTATGTGATACTGACTGTGATACTGGCTGTGATACAATGTGTGATCCTGACTGTGATACTGTATGTGATATTGACTGTGATACTGTGTGATACTGGCTCTGTTACAGTATGTGATACTGACTTTGATAGTGTGTGTGTGTGTGTTTCACCTAATGAGGTTCGCACAGTAGCTGCAGATATAGAGTTTGAAGAGCTGGCCAGTGAACTATGGGGACTTCCAGTGTGTGTGAGTGTGGGTTACCGGGTGGAGGCTGTGCTAGAGCTGCAGTCTGTGGGTTGTTTGAATGGGCGAGCTATGAACTAGTAGAACATTTATGTAAAGCATGTACGTGTGTGTGCGCGTGTGTGTGCGTATGGGTGTGTGTGTATGGATGTATGTATATATGTGTGTGTATGTATGTGTGTATGTGTGTGTTTACCAGATGAAGTCGGTGCAGTGACTGCAGAACGTGGGCTGTTTGAAGAAACGAGCGGTGAACTGGTGGTCCTTGACTTCGATGATTCGCTTGTGTTTGAGCGCCCCTTTCCTCTGGAACACAGGCACCCTGGGAGGGGGGGAGAGGGGAGAGGGCAGGGGGGAGGCCCCTGGGGAGGGAGTGGCTGCTGGGGAGGCCAGGGTCAGTGGGGAGAGAGAGGGTGACGGGGACACAGGAGTAGACATGCTGCCTAGATGGATGAAAAGAGAAAGAGGAGAGGTGATGGAGAGGAGGGATGGAACGCTGAACAAAAAGATGGTGGGGTGTTACAGAGGATGGGGAGGACAGGGGGAGGATGGAGGGTGAACAGTGGGAGAGAGGTGAAAGATCAGAGGGAGAGGGAGTAAGGTGAAGAGCCCGAAGGAGAGGGAGAGAGGTGAAGGGTCGAGGGAGTGGGATGAGGGGTCAGGGGGAGAGATGATGGGTCAGAGGGAGAGAGGAGAGAGGTGAAGGGTCAGGGGGAGAGAGGTGAAGGGTCAGGGGGAGAGAGGTGAGAGAGCATAAAAGGACAGAGAAGGGGAAGGGAGTGAGGAGCTTGGAAAAGGAGAGGTTAATTGATGCTGTGACAGTGCTCCCCTCAGAGATTCTGAGACACGGAAGAATTATTGAAACTCACACGGTGTCCCACATATGTCCCACTTCACACTGCGTCCGGCTTTCTCTTCCTCATCCACCTTTCCTTATCGCCATGCCAACTGCAACCTCCTACATACCCCTGACAACCAGGCACCACGGGTTGCCCTGACAACGAAACACCCATGGCCGTCTTGTAAACGGAGCACTCCCCCATCCCACCCCCACCCCATCTACTACCTGTTCCAATATTACAACTGGTACCCTGTCTGCCCTTGTCTCCATCCTCTTTGTCCTATTTCCATATTGTTTTAATTTCTTTGAAAAGTTTGAAGTGTATTTTCATGGCTGCCTATAAGAGTGATGCAGGCGAACAGCAAGCTATGGCAATGTGAAATATTAAAGAAAAAAAAGGTAGCGAGGAGAAGCAGACTGCTGAATGATAAATGAATCAACAACAGAGATTGAATGAATAAGTAAATAAGCAGACAGCGTACAGCATAGCAACCAGGGCTTGTTGAAATGATTAGGGCACACAGACAGATGAAATGATTAGGGCACACAGACAGAGGAAATGATTAGGGCACACAGACAGATGAGGAAATCAATCCAGCGGGTTAACACCAGAGCTAGGGTGGGTTGAAAGAACACAAAACAGAGCAAACACTCCGAAAATACAAAAACTTAGGAAGCAAATAAGAAACAGTGAGGAAAGTTTCCACTGTCAAGGTACAGCAGAGAAAATAAAGGGAGGGATAAAGAGAGAAGGAGAGACAGTACCTGACTTTCTGGTTATTTTGGATGACAGACTTGATCAAAGAGCAGGCTTCCCCCTCTTCCTCTCCCCTCTGTAGTTTTTCCTTGGATAGGTTGCTTGCTAATGCTCGGCACCTGTCGCTGGTCACGTCAAAAAAAGAAACAGTGAAGGAAAGAGAAAAAAGACACGGCAAGTGGTGGCAGGGAGGAAGAGCTGGAGGAGAAATAGGGGAGAAAGGAAACAGCAGCCTACAAAACAGGACAAGTAACGAGGGGTAAGATTGAAGCTGTCCAAGAACGAGAGAAAAGAGTGGAGTGAAGTGCTGTGTATCTGTTAACCCACACAGGATGGAGAGGGGGAAGAGATGGAGAGGTGGAATTGTCTTTTCGAGAGTGATTCTGTTTTTACTAAGAGGAAGAGGGGATGGGAGAGAGAGAGGGAGGGAGGGAGGGAGGGAGGGAGCGAGGGAGGGAGGAGATGGGAGGAGAAGGAGAGGAATAGGCAGCAATTCAGTTTGAAATCTGGGTTACTTCTCTCTGGAGAGAAAGCAAGAGAGTGAGCCAGAGAGAGAGAAGAGGGGAGAGGCAGATAGGGCCGGGACTATGGGCCGACACCATCCAACAGAATCCCACTTGTCACTGTGACCAACTGACAAAGGAAAGTCTCGGTAGATCAGCATCTCAAGCAACGCAAATCTACTAAGGGTTAATCGACAATATCCTCACCAGAACAGGTGTGCTGGCAACAGTGGGTAGAGGGTTTTCAGAGCAGCCTGTTCAATGACCAAGGCCTATTTGCTGTAAATAACTTGGTCATTATTGCGGTAGCAACGAGAAAAGGAACAGGTCAAATCGTTACTCACCGCATGGTTTGTACACCACAGCAGGGGCTAGCAATCAAATGCTAACTCACGGGCGCATTTCCAACAATGCAGAATTAAAAAGTCAGAGAAGCATTAATGCTAAAAGGGGACCATGGGGATAGACTGGGGTAGAGATTAATTAATAGTTGCGCAGTTCTGTTACCGTTCTGGCTTGGGGGTAGAAGCTGCACAGGATCCTGCAGGTTCTAGACATGATGCAATGACACCGCGGGTTGTGCGTGTGTCTTGAGCCAATGGGGACTATTGTTAGCCATCTCTGATGACCAGTGGTAGAGCCAGTATTTCGCCTGAATTCTGAAGTCCCAGTGTACCTCTATGGAGGTCACGCAGGGGTTGCTGGGGGATGAAGATTCTCAGAGAGGGGTGGCCAGCTTTTTTCTCAGAGAGGGGTGGCCAGCCTTTTTCTCAGAGAGGGGTGGCCAGCCTTTTTCTCAGAGAGGGGTGGCCAGCCTTTTGACAATAAGGTAGAGGGTTTATGGAATAGAAGCAGACACATGCTTGGACACATGCACACACACACACACACACACACACACACACACACACACATACAAGCTTTATAACTTCTTACAAGACAGCAGTAAAATACACTACGGTAACAATAACATAGAAGGGAGAGACACTGAGAGGAAGAGAGGAAAGAGGAGGTGAGAGTGGGGAAGAGAAAAGGAGAAGAGAAGACGAGAGGAGGAGAAAGATAGTCAGAGGGAGGAGGATGCAAAACATGTGGAAGAGCAATAGAGAGTGGTCGATATAGATACACTGCAGGGGATGAGGTGGCGGGAGACCGAGAACGGAGAGGAGCGGAAAGATGGCGAGAGGGAGCGAAGGGTTGAAGGTCTAATTAATGAAAATGTAGGTTATTAGTCTCCTGATGGAGACACAGCCACAGAATTAATTAACAATTATAATTAGCAAGATTGTTAGAGAGCAAAATGGTGTCAGCAAGCAAGATAAGAGTGGTGTGTGTGTGCATGCATGCGTGCGTGTGTGTGCGCACATGCAAGCG
Organism: Esox masquinongy; assembly: GCA_016801175.1. Taxonomy (NCBI): domain Eukaryota; kingdom Metazoa; phylum Chordata; class Actinopteri; order Esociformes; family Esocidae; genus Esox; species Esox masquinongy. Next base: position 38,897 of record JACXGI010004490.1, on the reverse strand, counting down.
TCTGTTTGTATCACTATTAAAACGGGATGTGTGACCAGGGCCTCGGACACTGATACATGTCATCTGTACACAACACTTCCATTCAGCAGCATGACTCACATTCTCACAGACACAACTGGTCACTGGCACCTTTTCCCTCCACACACTAACTCAATAAAGGAGCCACAGTGACAGGATGACAACACCACTGACACTAACGTGTTGACAGCTCTCACATCACTCCCCTGACCTCTCTCTCTCTCTCACTTCCCTGGCCTCTCTCTCACTTCCCTGGCCTCTCTCTCTCACTCCCCTGGCCTCTCTCTCTCTCACTCCCCTGGCCTCTCTCTCTCTCTCTCACTCCCCTGGCCTTTCTCTCACTCCCCTGGCCTTATTCTCTCTCACTCCCCTGTCCTCTCTCTCTAACACTCCTGGTCTCTCTAATTTCTCTGTCCTCTCTCTCTAACTCTCCTGGTCTCTCTAATTTCTCTATCCTCTCTCTCACTCTCCTGTCCTCTCTCTCTCTCTCTCACTCCCCTGTCCTCTCCATCTCACTCTGCTGTCCTCTCACTTTTCTGGTCTTGTTGTCTCATTCTCCTGGTCTCTTTCTTTCTCTCACTCCTCTGTCCTCTCTCTTTCTCTCCCCTGGTCTCTCTCTGTCTCTCATTTCTTTACTCTACAGATGGCTATCCTATTAGTCCTGACCATGGCTTAATGAAACAGAACATACTCCTCCGATAGAATCATAGTGGGGGAGCATTCAGCATTTCCCCAATCCCACCCATCCATTACCACAGCGGAGACCAGTCTGGACCTCCAAACAAATCAGCTTGAATTGAGTTGATTTTGTGGAATAATATGCAGTTTTTTCTTTGTCTGTGCTAATGACATTTGTCAGTTAAATTTGTCTCCACTAATCTGTTTGGGTTTTAATAAAGATTAGCGGTCATGAACGTGGCTAAAAAATCAAACAACTGATCTTCATGTTCTTGTGGTCAGGTTACTCTCTGAGTGTGAATGACCTTTGACCTCTGTCTTATACACATGACACAATAGAATCACCATCAGCATATCAGAGGTCTAAAATCTGTAAGGTACACAGCTCTTCAATTCCAGGTACCAATGCTGGGCTACAGTAATCTATGGTGTCTCAGGGCTGGGGGGGATAAGGAAACGGTCAGAGATGTTGGAAGGCAGAATTAAATCAATAAGGAAAATAAGAACAAGGGGACGTTGCAACACATATTCATCTATCTTCTCACACACCAGACCTAGCTGTAATACTCCTTCATACATCTCAATGACTTTCAAGACAGCAAATATGTTTTTTTAACATCCTTTATTTGAAAAAACAATTTTATTATTAGAATTGATCATTTACAATATCCAACCTATATTTTACATTGATGTCTCATTAAAGACGAGCAGATGTCATGCTCTGTTAAGAAAACATCAGTTTGTCGGACTGAGCGGTGGTACGATCAGAAGATACGGCCATGAGAGGTAAAGCCACTTGGTAGCAGCGGAGGATGCTGTGAGGTATAAGTACAGTATGTACTCTGCTAAGTGACAGGAATGTGTGACTGTGTGTTATATCAGAGGATCAGTGCTAGGAGAAAGATACAAGGTGACGATAAATAGACTGCTTCCAGTCCACTTGTCATCGCTGGTGGTGGGGGTTCACTATTTTGGGAATCGCTGGTGAACTATATGGCAAGATTGTTGATGTCTATGGTAAGGTCAGCCTTCTCTGTGGCAATCTACAAGTAGTATGGCTTTGTCTGCTAGTAAACCCAGTATTTTTTAAATGCTAGTATCAGGTTTTTGACAAGCTTGTACCTTGTGGAGCAAGAGGAGAGATTAGTCAGTCCTCTGATGTGTGGCATGATGACACTAGCAATGCCAATGTCAGAGTCTTGTAATTATTCGTCAAATTATAATAATTAATGCTTTTTAAAACTTCTTGCTACCAAATAGGGGTTAGGGTGTCCAACGAGGCCATACTTCTCCCACAAGGACAGGTTGCTCAGAGGTAGTGATCTTTTCTTCATCCACACTGAGAACAGAAACAATAATTTTCAGTTTAGAGTTCCACCAGACTACTGTTGTCTCCTTCCAGATCTTGTGTAAACTAATGACTTGCGATAGTGGGGCACGATATTGGAAGCTTTAGAAATGGCTTTGTTGAGTTTATCTGCAGGTTTAAGGTCATCTTTAATAGTGAGCTGTAGTGTGTGAAAAAGCATCTGCAGTGCTGAGGGATGTGAACTTAAATCAGTGGAACTTACGGTCGTTCTCTTCATCAGTGTCATGTTCTCCATTGGATGTCTTGTCGAAATTAGAAGCGTCATCAAAAGCTAAATCTTTATTTTGTGGCAAGGTTCACTGGAACAGAAACGACATCAGCACCGGCCGATTAACTTATCCTCCTAAGACCTGAGCTTTGATAATGTATGCATTTTTAATGTCTCTTAGCTATTTGGGATTAGTAGGACCTGGTAAGTATAATATCTAAGCATGGCGCAGACAACTGTCCTCTAATAAGGACAACAGGTTTAAGTTAAGCAGAATGAAGTACATGGTGCAGGAAGCCTAAAACATAGTGTCCTCATATGTGGACACAGGGTCTCAGGAGGTTAAATCAATGTTACCTAACGGTATTGGACACAAATGTTCTTATCGGTGCATCCCTATTTGCTCTTCAAAATTCGTTACCGATGTAATTAGAGTGGTACAAAGTGATGTCATAACCATGGTATAGGCTCTAGTATAGCACGGCTTTCTCCCAGTCAGCATTTAGGATTCAATCCACCCGGTTGAAATAAATAAATAAATAAAACGCTTTAGAGTGCAACATAGACAGGTAGCTAAACAACAGTGTAGCATTTAAACGTGGAATCAGCTGTTGCCTGCTTGGCTCATTGGTCCTAGTGCTTCAATATGTCTGCTGTGCGAACAGCAGTCAGAGGGATCGGCCGGGTGGCTGAAAAGGAAAGGTGAAATTTTTTTTTCAGAGATCAAGCCGATACTTTCTAGAACTTCTCGTTGCTCCGTGTGTCAACACAAGACAGCAGCACCCCCCCACCCCCCCCCTTCCGTCCAACCTCCTATGTGTGAGAAAGTGTGAGAGTGTGAAGTATTGAGGCAAGGGGCATCAAAGCTTGGCACCGTAGCCAGGTGTTACAGCACAGAGAGGTAGAGAGACAGACTGAGGTACAGAGGGAGGAGATGCATGTTAATGTTTGCGACATGGAGAGGTACTACAAATCTCAGATTAGTGAAGCATTATGTAGTCTGGCCATAGCAGGAATGTGTGTGTGCACTGTAATAATGTAATGCCCGAAATGGAACCATAGAGTTCTTCAAATTATAACTGGGCCTTCGTAACATCTATTCTAGGACTCTACACACTTCAGTATACATCAAAACGTGTGTACATTAGAGCCTGTTGCAAACATACTTTATTGCAAACATACTTTAGAGCCTATTGAAAACAAGAATGACACAGCAGTCTATATAGAAAAGCTCTGTATTTAAATATTATAACAAAAACAAGCAAGACACAGACAGGTGGATTATGTAGTGATGTCATGTTTTTTTTTTTTGTGAACATTAGCTAAAGAGGCTGAGAGACCAGGCCAAGCTAAACAAATTCAGTGAGTCTGATCAATAGCTACATTGTGGCTGTCCAGAGGTTGAACTCTGGCAAATTTGAATAAAGTGCTGTCTATCAAACATTTTGTTACTTGCAATTCAAACACTGTCAAATCAGGTGGAAAACAAGCAGTCAAAGTGGTTTTATTTTTCTGCAACACAGGCCATGATAAGGCAGCGCTATAAAGATTACATCATCATAAATGTAGCCCCAAAGCAATGTGTAGCATGGGCCCAAACAGGAAATCATGTAGTAACTCGTCTAAACTAGAATGGTGAATACAATCTGTATGGTTCCATAATGATTAAGAAATCATATATTTGAAATCAGCATAACTTATCCCTCTCTCCTTATATTTGGATATTTTGATCATTGTACATTTACAGTGTATATTTCGTATGTGCATAAAACCATTCATTCTCTGAGTTGTTTTTAGGAGAATGGTGCCCAATAAGTATTCAGTCACAGTCTATTAAAAACAAGTTGTTGCTTAATTTTGCTTAGAATTTTATTAGAAGGATGCTCACTTTAGGGCTTATCAATATTTAATGTAAACTTGCTTAAATATGTATCACATAAATATATATTACAAACCCTCAAAAAATCTACCGTAGGCCCTAACATTTCCTACAACTGCACTGTAAGTTATAGAGAAATTCTGGTGACAACTTTCACAAAATCCTTTGCAGAACACAGACTATGTGAGCAATAAATGATTGTGTTACTAATTTTAAAAGAAGTTAGTCTGTGCAAAACAATGTTTTTTTCCACCTGTGGCTTCAATCAGATTCCATCATGGGACTGCCACAACTTTTGCCTGAAGTTCTCTTCTTACAAATTCTTACAGCTCTCAAACAGTTTGGGCTCCAAACAAATAGCCACCTTAGCTACACTGAATGGATTCTCAGGAAGACAAGCAATTTCTTCGCACAAAATTCTTGGAAGCCATTTGAAGGAAAACAAGTTCAGTAGCATTTCAATGTACTGTAGGGGAGCCATTACTGACAAACCATGAAAATTGTGGCTGAATACAGGGGAGAAGAAAATGTATAATTTTCATGTACGTTTTAGATATAGGAAAGACACTTCAATACATTATTTGTTAGGATATATTTATTCCAAATCTAATTTGTCTATGTACAAATGCTTCATGACATCAGTTCTACAAGGCTTAGCAGTAGAGGCCAATTTAAATGTCATTTCAAACCAATCAAAAAATATATAAATGAAATACATACGTTAAGCGTTCTACAACTCCAAATCAAATTAATAAATGATCCATTACAGGATCTTCGTAAAACAATTCCATATATTAGCGTGATACAAACTGGAAGTTATGGGCAAATATTTTTTGTTGGCCTTAATAATGACAGTTGGCTCAGGGGCTTCAGAAGGAATCAACACACAATCCTTTAAGATCTATACAGGATCGCAGGTTCCTGGAGGAACCGCCGGAGTGGAGGCTTTAAAAAATAGATTTTTAAAGAGATTTTGTTTGGACACCAGCCATGTCATTCCTATTCTCTTGTATTGTCCTCATGGGCAGAGATATTTAACCATGAGCCCACATCAGTGCGTGTGCAGCCAAGTCTGGGCCTCTGCTATGCCTCTGAAAGGACCAGTGTGCAATTCTCCACTCTGTCTTAAAGCCATACCAAATATATTAGTCAGAAAATTGTTGCTATTGAGTTAGTACTTATTATATACCATTTGCATAATTCAAGGAACAATATAAAGATGCAATAAGTAGAATTTATGCTCTATGTGGAAGCTAGGTGAAATGCAACGACAATTTTGCATTCTAATCTAGTCTCTAGTCTGAAATTGTTCACTGATGTGCTTGATGTGTTTGAGGAGGATATGAGAATGTCACTTATTGGAACTGATAGAAGGGAGGTGGTGTGCAGTGTTTCCATTTGAATCCGGGTCTGGCTTTTGTTGACCAGTAAGCAAAATGTCAAAAGCCTGCATTTTAAGATGCCCTTTTGTTTGCATCCAAAATAATTCTGGTGAATAAAGATTGTGAACACTATCATTCCACTACGACTGCCCATATGCTGTATAAGGTCATTTTCTGATATTACAATGCAAAAAATATACATATTGCACATTTCATTTGCAGTGTACAAACCAAACATTAGGAACTGCAATTACATTTTTGTTAAATGGCGGCCATGCCTACAATTTGATAGACTGTCACCTCTCCCTCCACCTTTTTAACATGTCAGTGTATGACCAATGTGGGAAATGTTCTCCCAGGCACCTCTAAGTGCAGTTCAGGGACTGGATACAAACTTCTCATAGGTACAGATCTTGGATTGGAACATCCTTACTAAACCTAACCTTCACCAATAGACAGGAAACCACACAACTGACCTTATATCAGTGCCAAGGCTCTGTGCGCAATTAAAGATCAACGATTACAGGACCCTCCCTAAATCCTGCGTGAGAAAGCAGTTACCTGACATCAGATCAGTGTTTAGGGGCGTCGTCCTCCTCCTGCCTGTTAGCCAATCTCATTAGAGCGTGAAGTCATTACATAATGTACACAGAAGCACCACAATGCAATTAGCCATTAGCCAATCAAATAGACAAAGCAGGTCTAATTAGCAGATAGAGGGCGCGTGGGGATGAGCACGCCTTTAATAACACGCCTTTAAAACCCCATCATCGCTGCTGGATAATATTCTGTGTCAGGTTGTGTGGAGACAAGACAGCTTCCTATGCGTCAATGAGCAGGCTATTCCCACTGTGGTACTAGGAATAACGAGGAGGGCTCAGAAACCAGGGTTGGGGTCAACTCCATTTAGACTCAGCTAATTCAGGGAGAGACTTGCAAGTCCAACTGCAGAATAACCGCCACTGAATTCCAATGGAACTGAGATGGGGCTTATTCTGTATTGCTCTCTGACTGCATTTTTAAGCTGCTATGAATAGGATTAAGATGCAGTATAAAGCATTATTAGAATGTGCTTCAAGTGACCACAAATTATGATGTGTGGTTGTAGTTGGGTTGAGAGCTGTAGTAGGGTGGTTGATGTGTGGTTGTAAATGGGTTGAGAGCTGAAGTATGGTGGCTGATGTGCAGTTGTAGATGGGTTGAGAGTTGAAGTAGGGTGGTTGATGTGTAGTTGTAGGTGGGTTGAGATTTGAGATGCGTTGAGAGCTGAAGTAGGGTGGTTGATGTGTAGTTGTAGATGGGTTGAGTTTGAAGTAGGGTGGTTGATGTGTGGTTGTAGATGGGTTGAGAGCTGAGGCAGTATGAGTGATGTGTGCTGTTAGCCCATCTGAGGAAAGAGCTGGATTATGTAAGGTCAGTCCAGGCCAGATCAAAGCAGAGCCTGTCAAACAACCTCTCTCTGACACACACATGCGCGTGTACACACACACACACACACACATGCATGCACGCACAAAGTCACACACACTCTCTCACTCTCTTCTCTTTCTGGTAGAGGACCAAAGAAACATCTCTCTGAGCTCCTTCTGAATATTTTTCAGAAACCCTTTGAACCATTTGAAGGGGCTATGACTGGATGAAACATATACTGTAATCTAAGGGGGAAAACACACACATACACACAGCCACACAAACACACACACACACACAAAGAAACATAGACACACAGGGATCCAAACTCCAAAACAAAAGACATTTTAGCAACACAAACACCAGGGTGGTAAAGAAACACAGAGGCAGCCTGTGGTTATTTAAAGAGAATCATATTTTTATGAAGCAATTCTCAGGAAGTGCAGCACTGACCCTCCAGCCACCCCCACCCCCCAGATGGGCCGTGTCAAAACAAACCAAGTCACTTTAGATCAGGACCCAGACCGGGCTGGACACAATCAAGCCCCTTAGCAACCCGCCTTAGCAACCCACAGTTCCACAGGTACACCGCACACTCAAGCCTGGTCTCTGGGTGCTATTCCAACAGCACAGAAATCATAGCCTGGACGCCAGTCCCTTTCTGCTTTAGCACACCTATCACAGCACTATGTAGCGTCAGTAGGTTTTGGAATGCAGAAACAGGTAGAGAGCAGCCACCCAGGCTAAAACACTGTTGGGCAGGTCAGTGATACTGAATTCCATTTGAGTCTGGACGACTGAAGGTTGTTCTTCAATGATATCGATATGGACCATAGTGAATGTGCTGTCTAATAACTTAGTATCTTAGATATAGCTATGGCCTGGTGAGTGCAACACATACCACTCCTATTTTTCCTTGAAATTGTTTCACGGCCAAAAACCGTTGAGGACCCTGTTTGAACTCGGGAGTGCCATGCGTTTTACCAGGTCAAAGATGACAAACAACTGAAATGGCCAATAGATTACTCGTGTATGGACCAATGACTGATTAGCAGCACTAGTGGTCTAATGGGATCTTAGAATGGACTGAAGAATGGACAGCAGACTGGAAGAAACAACATTTACAACAGAGCAGCACTGAGAGGTAGAATACAGAAGTGTGAAACACCATTCTTCATGTCATCCCACACAGAGGTAGGACAGAACAGTGAAACACCATTCTTCATATGTCATCCTACATAGAGGTAGGACAGAACAGTGAAACACCATTCTTCATCTCATCCCACATAGAGGTAGGACAGAACAGTGAAACACCATTCTTCATATGTCATCCCACAAAGGACAAAAAAGACAAAACAGAGAAATCTCAAAGCAAAGAAGCTCTGCAGCCAAAATGATATAAAATGTATCATTTTGTATATATCCAATTCAATATACAAGTAGAACCTCACTCTGCACAGAGGCCAGACTCACAAGATACTGTAGTAGTGAGATGTTAACCTTGATTATCCAATCATTCAGAGTGTGTGTGTGTGTGTGTGTGTGTGTGTGTG
>JACXGI010004490.1:0-30300 GCA_016801175.1 Esox masquinongy | reverse complement strand
CCTACTGCACATAGCTGTATATGTACAGTACTGTATGTAACACACATTCAAAAACACACCCTGACTCAAACACACATACACACATGACTGGTGCCAAATGAGGGGCTGTTTTTAATGACCTGGAGTTTTCTGCAGAACTACAGAGGAAAAATACCCTCTACATTCATATGAAAACACACCCACACCATGAGAAATACTCTCAAAAACACACCCACACCATGAGAAATACTCTCAAAAACACACCCACACCACGAGAAATACTCTCAAAAACACACCCACACCATGGGAAATACTCTCAAAAACATACACAGACCATGAAAAATACTCTCAAAACACACCCACACCATGGGAAATACTCTCAAAAACACACCCACATCATGGGAAATACTCTCAAAAACACACCCACATCATGAGAAATACTCTCAAAAGCACACACACATACACAAGAGAAATACTTTAAATCACAGTTTCAACCCAGCCACAATGTTCTATGAGGTTTCCAACACACACACACACACACACATACCAGAATACAACATACAAAAGCAAAACATAGCCCAACACGTTGAATGACATTTACATATTCAGCCTGTCATCAGTCATCTTCAGTCCAGTTTAAGATGTAAGTGGCATGGACATCAAACGCATGCAGTGCAACACCACCAAGTTGTCCTTAAATCACTGTTTCAAGGTAACATTTCAATGTTAAATCCCCAATGATTATGGTTACAGGACTGGATGAGATCCTAGATTAGCACTTGAGGGCAACTTGAAGGATATTATGCTACATTATATTACCCAGCAAGCACCAGGTAGTGGTGGTGGTGCACCGGACACCATGGCAACGTCATGGAAACGCCATGGCAACACCACTGCAACACCATAGCAACCACCGTCTCCTTTGCTGCCTGGCAGTTTGGTACAGCCTGGACTCGCTACAGTGGCATGGTCGTCAGACACACACTTCAATCACATCGCTAATAACATTGTTCATTAATTAAGTCATCAATTAATTTATCATCATCATCTTCAACAATCAGTCGAAAGGAGCAAGAACACAGTATCTACTGGTCTCTGTTTTTTGCTAAGTGAGAGACAGAGGGAGGGATAGACAGACTGACAAAAAAAGTTGATCAATAAACTAAAGATGAATGTGTGAGTAAAATAAACAACAGATATGATTAAGGGCTGAAAAAGTTTGTCTTTAAAAAAAGGGGTAGATGGATTAGACGGGGTATGAGAGTGAGAGACATCAAAGAAAACCAGATGATGTTAGGTAGTACAAGAGTTAGAGTGAAAGACTGATAGATATAGTAGTTACAGACAGATGGATAGAGAGATTAGACTTTTTCTCGTCATTTTTTTTGTCACAGGCACTAATGTCTTCACAGTCATATAGGAGGAATCGAAATCCAAATTATTTCATTGTCTAGAATTGCTACAAAGCTAAAACATTTAAAACTAGTCATCTAACACTTCCTCCAAGTATACCAAACTTAACTCATATAGATATATATACCTGTATGTATATATATGTATATATTTATTTGTACATATATATTTCTGTATAGATAAATGATAGAATTCTTAAATGATAAAATTGAATACAATGGTCAATAAAATATCTAAGTTAAATCACAGTATAACATGGTACATTCTCAAAAACATAGTATATATTAATATATTATTTTTTTCTCAGCAAAAATGAAGCTACAGGGTTTTTAAAGTCACTTCTGTTCATGCAGTCACAGACTTAAGTATTAGCGCCTTGATACAACTCAACGATGCTCGATGACAAACCAGGGATCAGCACTCCTGATTGGTCTAAAATGACCTCTTTCCTAACAGTGGAACTGTTTCAACGGTTTTCACTGCTGGCACGTTGGGTCGAGCTAGCTACCTCAAGGCAAAATGGCCACTGCTAAGCATTAGCTACACAACCCCCTACTGCAAACCTCAGGGATTTCAATCTTCTAAACATGCGATGATTCCTAAGCTCTTCCAAGAGGAGGGGGCGGAGGATTCACAGGGACAACAAAAGCATCTCTCTATAATAATGATAAATTATCTCCAAAATATGGCCCCTTGAGAAAGCAATATGTGCAAAAAGGACATGGTGAGTTAGGGCCTGCCCTTGTTAAGAAGCAAAATGTGTTTTGGGTGTGGTGGGGGTTGCTCTGAAGGCCGTCTAACCCTTTGATCTGTGACGACATGCACAAACACAACAGGACAACACAGTCCCTCACATAGCAGGATAAACCCCCATTAAACCTTCCTTTCCAGCCAGAATCAATAGCATCCAAAAGGCTACAAAGTCTAAAAGTAGGTCTAGTTTTGCTACATCATGTCAAAGCTACATTCAACTACGAGGAGCGGGGAGTTCGGCTGTGGGCTGGTCTCAGTGTGTAACAGAGAGCTGAGGTGAATACAGAATCCAGAAGGAGAGCAATTCCCCTACATGACGTTGCTCTTCTAGGTAACAGACACTAAACACCGGAGCATGGTCCTGGCTGAAGTATTTGGCACGGTTCATTTATGGTACTGGTTGAAGTATTTGGCATGGTTCATTTATGCTACTGGATGAAGTATTTGGCACGGTTCAACACAGTATTTTGGCACTAAATCATCATGGAAATCTGTTTAACTTTTTGACACCTGTTGGGTTGTTCATCTGGGTTTGTCTGGGTGAAGTTACTGTTCAGATGACCTAAGCTGTCCATCACCTAGATTCTCCTACCACTGGTTCTTCACAGATCCTGTGTAGAGATGAGTGGACCTGAGCAGAGCATGGCTAAAGTCCACCTGGTGAACACACCAACAGGCCAACGTTGTCACACACTCAAGTCTGTCAGTGCATTATCATCACAATAAACAGGGTAATATTGCTATTGTTTACTTATTACAGTCTTTATTTTATATGACAGTGCATGGTTATATCTCTATGGCCAATATAGTAGACTCATATACCGTTCACCTCACACTTGTATATGTTATTACTTTGTTATTACTCATTCATCTCGCAGTGAAACTTGAAACTATGACAGCAGTCAGGAATGGGCACAGTATAGTTCCTCACAGGGGTATAATGGCTATTGTGTTGTGAATGACGACACACAGCTAATGCAATGACCTGTGCTTCATGACACGTGCTTCATAAGAAGCATCTCCTTCAAAGTTACGAGTGTTTTTGCCAAGCAAGAGGCCATGAAAAACATTTTAAAATACATCGCTGAGGGTTTCAGTGAGCCATCACTCCGAACAACGCTAAGTTGTCCTTATTCGTCAACCTCAGAGTTTTACAACTTCTCGTTCCTCAATAATCGGCTAAGTTCAGAGATGTTCTGACTCAAGCAGATTTGAATAGTGTGCAGCCATCTAGTGCCAATTATTGATATTGCAACCAATCATCTCCAACATCCTTTCTCCTACAAAAAATGGGGTATTGCTTACGTGTGAAATGTGATAGGGACATATTTATGAAAACATGACTGGAAACCAATTTGGTTTAAAAGCTGTGGTGTAGAAATTTGGCACTGCTCTTTGAACGCTTCCCACGTCCAAGTTCAGCCCCAGCCGACTCCCCTGCTGGTTAAAATACTAACACAGTGAGAGCAATATGTAGACACTGGAGATAGAATACAAAACAAGGTACTGGGAGAAAAGTCAGAGTACGAAAGAAAAGAAAAGACAGACGGAAAAAAATCTTGTTGTCTTTTTTTGTTGTTATTGTTATAGTTCAGGTTTTTGTGTTTTAAACACAGTGAGGTCCTCACACTCATCAGCCGCATGACAACAGTCTGTGTTCTGACTTCTGATTGGACCAGAGTAGAGGTGACAGGCTTCAATGAGGTGATGAAGAAAGTTTTTCCTGTTAAATCTGATCGGGCAAAAAGCTTTGTAGTAGTAAACATGACATCAGGGGGAGGGAGGGTGACCTTGAGTTGCGCTGAATGGCTGTAAAGACGTAAAGAGGTCAAAGGGCAAGTGGTATCACTGTTCTCATTAGCCATTTGAGATGGAAAGCCAAACAGTGCGTAGGAGAGAGGCGACTGCATTACTTTGATATCAACTGACATACAAAAGTGGAGAGGAAAAGGGGGAGTCTCTCCAACATGAGGATGCAGTCTATGAATCCAATTCAAAAGAAGATGACATGTCTCTCAGCCAACGGGGAACATGACAGCTAGAGTCTGGATACTTACAGGAGCTGGCTGGTCTCTCAGCTACCAACAAGTTGTGCTCGGTCAGAGCAGGAGGGAGGGAGACGAGCCCGTGTGTGTGTGTGTGTGTGTTTGTGTGTGTGTGTGTGTGTGTGTAAACATGACATCATTACTCACAGGTTGGAGACTTGTCTCATCCATTGTTTTGACTAGGGGAGGAGAGGAGGACCGACGATGACATCACAAAGCTCAGTTCCGATCGGAGGAGGAGTTCTGGAGCCGCCATCGCCGCGGTCGCCATGCCCTCACCCTCGCTCTCTGTGTCATGTGAACCTTCCAGGCGGATGTAGGTTATCCTGGTGTGGCGCCTCACTGTGGCCCTCACCAGGACCTGCACCAGGGACCGGCTTGCCGCGGCTCCGCGTTCATGCACAGCGGACACAGCAGTGGTGCTGTAATCCCTGGCAGTTCCCACGGGGACGGTCGCTAGCTGATGGTCCTTCGCAGTTGCTGTAACAGCAGTCTCAGTTGCTGTGGCCTCCCCCATTGCCGTGTCATCGGTAACAGTTGCCACGGCGTCAGTGGTTTCAGCGGCTGCGGTGGTGACGGCTCGCGCGTCTCCCTCTCTCGTCTCCCCCTGTCATACCTCGCTCTCCAGGCTGGAGAAATGGGCAGAGCCTCGTCGGGAACACAGGCTCTTGGCTTTGAGTGGCAGGTGTGGGGAATAGAAACGCTGGGGCTGGGGTACTGACCGTAGTCTCTGGTACTGGAGCTTAGCGCTGGCAGAGGCTTGGGCCTGGCCAGAGCCAGACGGAGGGGAGACGGAGGATTTGGAGGGGGGAGGAGGGATGGGCACCGGTAGGGAGGAGGAAGGGCCGGTGGTTAGGGGTTGAGGAGGCGAGGAGGAGGCCTGGGGGGGGTGGTCCCCTAGCCCTCCTGGCTGCTGTGTGCTGAGGCTGGACTGGCTGCCTGACTTGGCCTGGCCCTGGTCTAGTTTGGGAGGGGGTTTGGGCCGGGAGCCCCCGCTGAAACTGTGGCAGTGCGGGAGCAGCTCTTCCTGGCTGTGGGACAGGGCGGTGCTCCCTCTCTTCCCATGGCTGTGTGACTGGCGAGTGGGGTGGACGTGAGGGTGGGGGTACTGGCTACAGGAACGTGAGCCGCCGGACTCCTGCTCTCTGAGTCTTGTGCGTCCCTTGCCCTTACCCCCTCCTCCCCTTTTCCACTTCTTCTCTCCCTTCATGTGGAGTTTGTCTACTGACCAGTACCTCTGGGGAGGTGGGAGGTTTGCAGGAGGAGGCGGCCACTGGGACCCTAGACCTCCACTCCCTCCCCCTGACCCCCACCCTACTCCTGGCCCAGAACCCCAGAAATCTCCTCCTGCCCCACCCCAACCCTCCCCCCGCCCTAGTATCGAGTCATCCCTGCTGTTGATGCTTCCCCCTTTCTGTATAGACGGATATGTGCCGAAAAACCAGCCGCCTCCCCCAATCCCGCCTATTCCACCACTCCCCGGTCCTCCTCCTGCCCCCCCATTCCCCTCCCAGTACCTCTCAAACCGGCCAAACTCCCCCGATGACCTATCATCAGAGTAACTGTCCTCTGCTCGGGTCCGGTCTCTCTCTGACTCTGACACCGCACCCCTCCCACCTGCCCTCCTCATCCTCTCCTCCACCCGCTCCCTCGTTCTGTCTCTCTGCCTCTCTTCATCATCTTCCTCATCATCTTCTTCATCCTCAGAGTCCCACTCATGAAAGGAGAGGCCCTCCCTGGTGTGAGCCCTTCCCCTCTCATATCGCACTAACAAGGGCCTCCTCTCTCCTCCTTTCTCGCCCTCTGCTTTCTCAACCCCTCCACTCCTCTGTCGTTTGGAGGATGGGAGGAGTGGGTGGAGAGATGAGGGGGGTGTTTCAGTGTTGGGGCCCCCCCCTCCCCCGTTTCCTCCACTCACCCAGAACTTGACAGAGGCAGGGAGTTTGTGGAGGTTGGGGATACGCCTCCCGACAGGTGCCTGTCTGGAGTGGGAACGAGAAGATTTTGGCCTCCTCTCCCTACTTCTGCTGCTCTCCTGCTCTCTATCATCCCCTTCTTCCTCTCTGCCCTCTCTCCTCCCCCGCTCCCTCTCTCCTTCCCAGGCTGACTCTCTCCCTTTCTCTCCAAAAGTACTACGATACTGTTTAGGGAAGGATGAATAGTCTGGTATTCCTCCTTCTCTCTCTCCTTCTCCCTCGCCCTCCCTGTCTGCCTCCACATCGCCCTCTTCTGGCTCGGAACGCCCAGTCGATTTCTTCCTCTTCTTTGTCTTCAGCGCTTTTTTCTTCCTCTTCTTTTTCACCTTCCGGCGTTTTCTCTCTTTCTCTCTCTCTCGTTCCCGTTCCTCCCTCTTTTTCCTCTTTTTGATCTTCTTCTTTTTCTTTTTTTCCTTATCTTTCCTCCTCCTCTTCTCTCGTTTCCTCTCGTCATCTTCCCCCCCTCCACCTCTTCCGCTGCGATCCTTTTCTCTCTCGCCCCAGCCCGCCCACCACTCCTGAAGCTGGGCCAGCTGGCTCCCTCCCCTCTCCCTCTCTCTCTCCCCTCGAGGGGTCCGAGGTTTTCGTGGTGGTATGGGTGGAGGTTGGCGTCCATGACTGAGGGAGCGCGAGGAGATGATGGAACGCTCTCTGTCCCTCCCTCTCCCTAGGAGAAGGCTTGACTCCTCTGTCAACTCCTCATCCTCATCATCTTCGTCACCGTCCAAACCTTCCCGTGTGCTCCGAGAGGTCCCGGAGGTGGAAGATGAGCGAGACGAGGAGCGAGAAGAAGAGGTAGAGGAGGAGGTGGACGATGTATTAGAGGAAGAGGAAGATGTTGAGGTGGTGTAGGGGAGTGAAGCGGAGGGGGAAGGGGGAGTGTAGCTTGGGGAGACGGGGACCGGTACAGGAAGCGAGAGAGGAGGAGAGAGGGGGCGTCCCCTTCTCCCTCCACCATCCCTTGCTCCATCCCTTCCTCCACTCCTCCGCCCCAGGGGCAGAATGTTCTCGTACAGAGGCCCACCTGGCTCTTTGGGCTTCTTGGGCCGACGCCTCCTCCAAAACGATGAGGGAAGAGGGGGGGAGGGGAGTGGCAGCGGGGGGTTAGGGGGCAGAGGGACCGGGGCGACGCCCGCAGCTTGGCTCTTAGGAGGCAGCCGAGGCGTCCCTAAAGGTTTGACTCCTCCCTTCCCCTGAGCCCCAGCACCACCACCTCCCACCACCCTCTTCCCCACCCCATGGTCAGGGCCCTTTTCTGAGTAGAAGGCCACGGTGGCAGGAGGGGGCTGGGGGTGGCCCCTGGGGGCCGTTTTGGGGGTCTGGGAACCTGCCTGCTGGTCCATGCAGGGCCCCAGACCCTCAGGGTCGATGGGTCCATAGTAGCGTTTATATCCATCCAACCCACCACCACCACCACCACCACCACCACCCAGTCCTCCAGCCGTCGTACCCCAGGTCGGAGCCACTTTTTGGGGGAAAGGCCCTATGTCTGCGATCGCCCCACGGACGGCCATGGGGTTGGTAGCGGTCCCGGCCTTGGGCAGCCTCCAGCGATCTACCACGGCCAGTCTGCGATCAGTGCGGGGGAGGAATGTGGAGCACGGCAGGGGTGCCCCGAGCATGGGCGTGTTGGTGGGCCCCAGTGCTGTCCCAGAATGCACTAAGGAGGGAGGGGAGCCAGGCAGAGGGGTTTTGTAGATGGGCTGCTGCTGCTGCGTCATGGTCAGGGCCGGGTTGGTCACTGACGTACTGACCATATGTGGCGGGGGTGGGACGGTTACCATGGCACCGTGATGATGTGGGGGCAGGTTTGTGGAAGATTTAGCGCCACCAGGTGTGGTTTCATCCTCAAAGCTGCAACAACTGTACATGCCCTGGTAGATAGGGACAGACAGACAGACAGGTAGTGATACATCACATCCCATATGCCTTATGTGACCGGGTGGTTATCAGTCAAGCTCTATGTACTATTTCCATGAAGGTCTGAGTTAAAGTGACCATGCAGTAAAGTCCGAGGAAAAGACCTCAAGACAGACAGAAACACACACACACACACACACACACACACACAGACAGGTTAACATACCTGTTGATACACAGTACACACACAGGTTAAGATACCTGTTGATACATAGTACACACACACACACACACACACACACACACACACACACAATCACACCGCTTTCAAGACAGTAACTCACCCTACTGATGGCCAGTAGGAAGTCCAGTTTTCCAGAGCTGGTAGCCATGCAGTGTCTGAGCCTCCAGTAGACCAGGTGTTCCCAGGCAAACACCAGCAGACTGAGCCCCATGGCCACCAGCAGCATGTAGAAGACGCCCGCCATGTTGTCTATGTCCAGTTTACTACTCATTACCTCAATCTTATCGTTGTGACAGATACCTGACAGCCACAGCCGCTCCAGCATCTCGATCTCATCTGGAGACGAGGAACAGGGGAGTGA
Source organism: Esox masquinongy (assembly GCA_016801175.1). Taxonomy (NCBI): domain Eukaryota; kingdom Metazoa; phylum Chordata; class Actinopteri; order Esociformes; family Esocidae; genus Esox; species Esox masquinongy. The sequence goes on along the minus strand of JACXGI010004490.1, from coordinate 21,669 downwards.
CAAAGCAAGAGGGGAGAGAGGGGGAGTGACGCAGGAGGAGAAAGGGGATTGTGAAGGGGGCAACAAGGGGGTGAAAATACATTGCGAAGGGAGGCGGGAAGGGTCCATGCGAAGGGGAGATGTAAGGAGGAAATGAAAGGCAGAGGAGGAGATGGTTGGAGGAGAAGTAGAGAGGAGGACAGGAGTGGATGGTTAGGGACATCGGTAGCTATGAGTCACAGGAAAGGTATGAGTATGTGTGTGCCTTTGATTACCACTGAAGTCATCAAGCCCTCTGCTCAGCGGTCAAGGTGACTTCACAAAGTCAAATGACAATGACTTGTAAAGAAATACCAGTGTTTGCCAGGCTTCAACCGCACTGAGCGATGAGAGGAGCAGGAGAGGGATGGCCCAGAGTTACCAAGAGGAGGGCATAGAGGAGGAGGGGTGAACAACTTACATAATGCCTCTGCATCCCTTACCTAAACACCAAAACCCCATAAAACTGACAGCAAAGAAAGGCAGGAAAGAGGAAGAGAATAGGGAGAGCGTGTTTATAGAGGGAAAGAGGAAGAAAAGAGGGAGAGGGTGTTTATAGAGGGAAAGAGGAAGGGAAAGAAGAGAGCAAAGCAGAAGTTCTAGATTGTGGGACAGAGAGAGAAACGAGAGCTTGGAAGAGAATTCTTCCACTGTCCACAACACCATTGTTCCAAGGGAAATGAGGGGAGAGAGGGAACAAGGCAGGCAGAGACAGAAAAGGAGAACGAGAGATTGTGTCATTATGACAAACAGCAGGAACACTCTTAAGTTTCAAGAGGATTAGAGGAGAGAAAAAGGGGAAAATGTGACACAGAATAGAGAAGAGAAAGAGAATAAAAGATAGGGAGAAGGAGACAGAAGAAGAGAAAGAGAATAAAAGATAGGGAGAAGGAGACAGAAGAAGAGAAAGCAGAGAGGTTGGAGATCATAATCATTTAATTGTGCAGGAAGGATGGTCAGAATCTCTATCATGGCGGTAAGCTCAGGGGGTTGAGGGATTCTGCTAACCTACAGGGCGACAACATGCCTGTCTTACAATGATTGTTCATTTATTAAAACTAGCCTACCCAAGAACAGAACAACTACACTCGCTCTGATTGGCTGTTATGTAGTTTGCCTGTGTAACCATAGTGATGATAGACAGCTAGCAGAAGTATGATTCATGAAGGGTTAAAAAACATTTAGCTGAGAACAATCTAACAAGACACCTAATATTCATTATTGCTTTATTATAACAACTACTTCTACTAATGCTGCTTTATTACAACAACCACTGCTAGTACTAACACTGCTTTATTATAACAACAGCTACTACTACTACTTTAATATAACAACCACTGCTAGTACTAATACTGCTTTATTATAATAACCACTACTATTAATACTGCTTTATTATTACAACCAACATTACTACTACTGCTTAATTATAACAACTACAACTACTACAGATTTATTTACACAAACCACCACTACTACTGCTGCTTAATAACAAATACTACTACTGCTTCATAACTGAAAATAACATTACTACTAACAAAGCTTTATTATAACGAACACTACTACTACTGCTCCATAATTTAAACAAGAAACCAGGCAAGCCTAGTTCAGCCGGTCTGTAATAGGATGTGTTGATCGTGGCTACCCTCTCGAGAATTGAACCCGGGTCACCCACGTGAAAGGTAGTGTTTACCACTACGCCACCGAACTGCACAATTATTGGGCATTAGTATAGCCTCTTGACATATAGTATAGCCTCTATATAATTTTTACTCATTAACATCACGCCAAGTACGAATATTTTGTTAGACACCATTAACTAGTGTTAAACTGAGTAACGTTTCTTATTAAGTTTACCTCCACCACAAACAGTATCTATGAACTGTATGACTTTTGCCACTGGCCATTTTAAAAGCTTATTAGCAAGTAATAGGTCGCTAGACGCCATTAAGCATTGTGTTAAACTGAGTAATGTTTCTTATTAAGTTTACCTCCACCACAAATCTATGAACTTTATGGCTTTTGCCACTGGCCGTTTTAACAGCTTATTAGCCATTCGTGAATGACACTGATACAATAACTACTGTATCATTATAGGTGACGATAACAGACTTTTTCGTCAAGTGAAAAGATGCGAGAATCGTGTAGCCAGCGAAGTGTTTGTCTATCCTGAACAAATCCTGAGACATAACTCGAAAATCCACCAGAAATAGTCGCAATATAGTAAACTGTTTCATTTTAGGCTTCCCATAACGTATCTACTCAAGGTTGTAGCCAGCGAGGTTTTGTCTATCCTGAACAAATCCTCTTTGGCCACTGGCCGTTTTAACAGCTAATTAGCCATTCGTGAATGACATAGATACAGTATCTATCAATATAGGTGACGATAACTAGTGATGGCCATTCGAGGCTTCATTGGCGTTATTTTAGCAGCAGGATATTATGCTGGCAGCACTCAGATCTTCTTTATCACAATAAAAGCCATCATTGAAATGTATAAGGCAATATAGTTAACAATCTAGTCTGTGAAAAAGAACAGACACAAATAACATTGGAACGGACATTAAACATAAAATGTACAGATTGTTAACTATATTAACTTATATAGTTCAATTATGGCTTTTATTTTGAAAAAGAAAATCTGAGTTAGCACTGCTAGCATAATATCCTGCTGCTAGAAGAACGGTAATGAAGCCTCGAATGGCCATCACTAACAATAGCTGACTTTTTTGTCAAGAGAAAAGACGAGAGAATCGTGAAGCCAGCAAAGTGTTTGTCTATCCTGAACAAATCCTAATATCCACCAGAACCGTTTTATTTTAGGCTTCCTATTATTACGTAGCTACGTAAAGTTGCAGCTTTTTCTGTCCTGAACCTCAGGCATAACTACTACACTATTTAACAACGGGTAATCAATCAGTCACTCACTCACTCACTCACTCAGCTCTTCTTAGCTGGCTCCGCTCACGCGGTCCGGCAAAAAAAAATATTACTACAAACACGACTTTATTATAACAAACACTACTACTACTGCTTCATAATTAAAAAAAAAAACATTACTCCAAACACGGCTTTATTATAACAAACACTACTACTACTGCTTCATAATTAAAAAAAACATTACTACTAACACAACTTTAATACAACACTACCTCAAGCTTTATTATAACAACTATTACTGATCTACTGATCTACAGTACTTTCATAATCACTACTACTAACTGCTTTAATGTTGTAACAACTATCACTACTAATGCTTTATCATATCAAACAAGCAGAAGATGAATTGAAATTCATGTGATTAGGTTAAAAAATCCTCATAGAAATGTCTGAATTGAAATGAAATTGACCTCTACCCTGCTATTATAATTACCTCTCCGCTACCTCATAAGCTTCTGTTGCTTAAATCACACTGGCTTAGTCAGCTGTGTGATTTGAGTAATGTGACTTCTGTTGAACATCATTAACCATTTAGCCAGAGCCCACAGCTAAAGCAACAGATGGTCTTGGGCATATTGGAACGACAGACACCGGTAAGGTACGAAACTACCTTTTCAAAATATCTTGCTCCAACGTGCATTCCGTGCCTTTTTTTCAAAATGACTTTTCTCTTCTGCCTCAACCTTCAGCAATGACAAATTGATACGGATAATGGCCATATTGAAACACAAGAATAGGTACCAAATAGGAAATGCTCCCACTCCCTTTCACAGGTAGAAAGCAGACATAGCGGTCGACACACACATATACACACACAGAAACACAGACACATCTCCCTCTTCAGAGTCCATAAGAGAACATTTTCCTTAGCCCTTTCTTATCCATGGGGCTTTCTATCCACTCGACTCAGAGTGACTGTTTTTTATTATTTCGTCCCTATCTCTCTCTCTCTCTCCGTCACGTTTCTTTCCCTCCTGCAGACTGTAGCCGTACATTGTGTTTTGATGGCAGGCTGTGTGCCCCCAGCCAGCTCCAGCCAACTCCAGTCTGCCAAACCTGGCAGGTGTGTCAAATCCACACTACACCTCTGCCATACTTGGCAGGTGAGGTCAGGCAGAGCTGGTGCTGTCACTGTGGAGCTGGCATGTCCCAGCGAGGTGGTTGGAGGGAAAACATGGCCAGTAAGGGTTAGGGGAGATTCATTCAAATTACCACCCATGACATCATGCCAGATACAGTCGTTTAGGTACATGGTAACTGCCTGCAAAAACACAGCATATACTCATATAACTATGAAATATTCCATAAACCCTACACAAATTACTGTTTATATAACACAACATACTGCTTTTATAAAACCTACACAAATTACTGTTTATATAACACAACATACTGCTTTTATAAAACCTACACAAATTACTGTTTATATAACACAACATACTGCTTTTATAAAACCTACACAAATTACTGTTTATATAACACAACATACTGCTTTTATAAAACCTACACGAATGACTGTTTATACAACATGACATACCGGTGTTGTAAAACCAACACACATTACTGTTTATATCACACAACACACTGTTTTTATAAAACTTACACAAATTACTATTTGATGTTTCTGTAAGGTCATTTACAACTGTCTTTTAAACTGCACTATGCGAAGGACAAGCAGACTTTACAAGGAGAATGGAAACCATTGTGTACTGCAGAGGGGCAGGTTGTGGACAGATCAATACTGTCTCCAGGAGTCACTTATTGTGCAATACCCAAAGAAAATGGAGACAGATACCACGGATCTCATCTGAGGCAGTGTGGAATGACACAACTATCACAGTTCATCACATCACTGGTCAGTATCCCGTCTCGTGAATGCAGTTATGTGTGACATAATGACATAACATGACAAGACATAAACTGACTTAAGAGTAATAACAGAATCAAACAAAACGCCCCAGCGGGTTTTGAGAAGCTGTCCTCAAGGAAAAGTGAACGTAAGAAACATCACCTATCCTATCCTCTAGGAATTAATCCTCTTCTTTAGTAATCCCCACATATAATACCTTCCAATTACCAGATCCATTCACATCTAATACCTCCCTGTCACTACAGCCCTCCACCACACTGAACCATTGTTCACCTGGAGGTAAACAGAGTAAAGAGCAAGGGCATGTCCCCCCACAAATCAAATAAACAAAAACAACAACAAATAAAACAAGCCAATGCACATCTGAACGCTCCGTTTCCCATGCAGAGACTGCTTCCATGTGATTTGTCTGTTTAACTCTTACCCTGGATGTTATTTAATAGATCTTGGCATCAAAGTGGTATTATCAGTGAGCAAGCAGCTAAGGCAGTCTGTGCCAGAGGCAGCTAAAGGGCTTTGTCCGCCACGCCACAAGCAAAGCCGATTAAAAAACTAGTAAAGCCAAACAAGGAGCATCCGATTGAGACAAAACAAAGGGGCGTGTGTATGGGTGTGTGTGTGTGTGTGTGTGTGTGTGTGTGTATGTGTGAGGCAGACTGTGTAAAATGACAATTAAGCTTTGGTGTTTTGATAGACTCTGCTAAAAACAGCCGTTCTCTCTATTACAGGCTAAATCTCTCTTTCTCTCTAATCCCTGACATGAAAGTGGACAATGGACAAATAGTGTCATAACACCCTGTCAGGATTGAATTATTCAATTATCTGGCTGACTGTTACCTACCATCTGGATCTCTAATACGAACGTTTCAAATATATGCCTACTTGGGGTTTTAAATTCTGTTGATATCGATCCTATTATTTTTCTTTTAGTCCAGCCATTCCTCCCTCTCTCCTTTCCTCCCTCTGTCCCTGTACCACTCTATTCCTTAGCTAATCTATAATGAGTGTAAAACTGAAAACAGACCGGTAAGATGGTCCGATGTTTGTCTGCTGAGAGTACTTAACAACTCTGAGCAGAGAGTCGGCAGTCAATATTTTTGTTTTCAGATACAACAGATCACCTTCTGCCAGCCTTGCAAGTGGCAGTTGCATATATTTCTTATTTGGTATCTCCCTTGTTCTGTTTATAGCAGCCAGTCAATCATGTTAGCTAGCCAGCAAACTATTCAGCTGAGCTACTCGAGCAAATGTTGTAGAAAGCCATTGTCAAAGATTTTTATAACTAAACCAATATAGCACAGAAGCTTGAAGCTGACTGGGCAGAACCAGGGAAAGGAGGATCAAGCACAGGTTAGCGAGATCCTTTTGGGAATTACTGGAGCGTTCTTTTTTGTTATTGCCTACTCTGAATTGCGGATGTGCAATATTTCCATTCATCTGAACCCCTTCTAAATGACAAAAAACACTGGCAAGAGTAATGTCAATAAAACAAGTCCCACTCTATTCTACTTTTAAGAAAACATTAGACTCTATTGAGATCAGATGTCTATTTGATAAGAAAATCGCCAGAATCTGGGCCCAATTCCTACTCGCTTCATGGGCTTCCACAGCCTGGCCACTGGGTTTCCTCTCCCTCTGTGGACTGGAAATGACAACCTAGTTGTGCAACCAGGACTCGCGGAATACATCACATTATGTATATATATGTATTTATAAATCAGCGGCATATTCGGATGATATGATATGTTAGGGTACATAACAATGCATTACAATGTTTAATATGTTACGAATTTCTCTAAGTGTATAACGTTATGAATACTACTAAAACTTCTTTATATACAAAAAGTTATGGTATGAATTACATTTAAGATTAGGGTTTAGGTCAGGGTTAATGTTAGACATCACAGTGCTGAGGTTAGGGTTACAATTTCTGTTTGGCGTCTATAGATTTATCTTGCAACCACTGGAGTAAAGGTTGTGGCATTTCTGTCTATTCACCTTCCCCATCCACAATACCCTAGCAAACAGCAAATCTATTTAAGAGGTATATGCACTAAACACTGGCCCTAGCAGCTGGCCTAAATCCACAGATTTACATATATTATCCTACATATCCGGCCTGATCATTGCCATTGTTGTAACTTGATTACCACAGAATCATATCCTGTACTGCCAGTCCCAGATGATTGGGAAATGTGTTAGTAGTTTATGTTAGCTAAACAGCTAGCATCTCTCTTAGCAGTTACGATGCGCTAGCTCAGAGAACAGGCAGCTACTTTATGCAAACAAATCCTTTTATTGGAAACTATCGAGTAGGTGGAAAGAGGCAGCTAACACATGCAAAAACAAATCGATTGGAATTTATCCATAACAACCCTAGCTGAAGTGATCAAAGAGCTGGCTAGGAGGACATTTTTAGTGTTGTATTTTTCTTCGCACCTACAGTAGATAGCTACCAACCCATAATGTGTGACTGGCTAATTTTGCAAGCTGCAATGAAAAGTACTCTTAAATTCTTGTAGGCTGTCCCAAAGTAATAAGAACGAGTACAATATGCGTCCCCATTCAAATCAATAAAGGCATAATGGGTGGACTGACAGCCATTGAAAATGTACCCATAGGAGCACTGCAGGAAGTAAAACCAAAAAGTACAAGCCTTAGGTGTAGCCATTAATCTGTGCTGTGATTGGTTTAATCAACTTAACTAACATTAAAACAAATGAGTTCACAAGCCAATCACTTAGCATAAACCTTCTAGACACATACTTTGACTAAACATTGTAAATTACCATGATTGATACAATGATAGAGATACAATGATTTCATCACAATACCATTCGACCATTGCAGGTGTACCATAAGCGCACCAGTCAAATCGCCATGGATAGAGGATTTAAGCCCCGCCTCGTCAATCTATTTCCATGGGCCATTGCGTTTTCTCCACACTCATGATCTCTGAAAGGCTCATTTCTACCAATGGGGGCAAACAAGTCCACATGTTAAGTCAATGAGAAACGTTGGAGTTTTCTCAATAAATCACACCATCAGCAAGCACTTGAACGGTAAATAAATGTCTGAAAGACAATTGGACCCCTCGGATTCTGACCTGAAACTGCCGGAGCACAAGTTTCCATGACCCGTCCAAGCACCACTGACACGCACAAACTAAATATTTCCTTTCAACTGATGGACAAGAGGGATAGAGTGAGAGAGTGAGAAAGAGAGAAAGAGAAAACAGAAGTTGATGGGATATAAAAAGAGACTCTCAAGAATCAAGTGATTCTTCTAATGCCTGAAAGCCATAGCAGAACATGTCTCATTTATCAAGCCCCATCCCCTGCTCATCTCCTCACCCCGGCTTTCCCATCATGACCAAACTAATGACCCAAGTCATCACTATCTCCCCAAACAGCACCCTCACCATATAACCTGAGCCAGTCCCCATTCACGCCCTCCTCCTCCCCCTTGGCCCGAACCCTCCAATATTTGCAGATCTGTAAGGTGTAAGCAATAGGGTGGAAGCTCTACCACTCTACTGCTTATACCCATCCATACCTTACAGAGCTGCAACATCAAATAGTTATGGCCAAGGGGTTGGTGTAGGGAGCGCATTGCGTTACCCCGTACCCTTTAACCTCCAACTCCCCTTTTCTCCTCACATTTCTTATTTCCCCTCCCACCCCTCAGTCCCTAACTCCTTGTCCTCCCTTCTTCCTTCTCCCCCCCTCCCCTGTCCTCACCGTCTCCCACCAGCTGCAGCAGGGCCAGGTCGAGTGGGCGTTTCCAGCGGGAGTTCTTGTGCAGGGCGATACCGTAGCCTGTGGTGGCAAATACCTTCCCAGAGCCTATGGTCATCACCTTTGACAAGCAAACATCAATCAATCAATCAACCAAGTACATACTCGCTCGCTCGCTCGCTCACTCAACCAATCAACCAGGCAATTAAGCAATACATCACATTTTGTATTGCTACTTTCACAAATTCAATTGTTCACAAAGTGACAGCAATCCGCTATCTAGCTGACAATATGAGACAATAAAGGAGTAAATAAAGACATAAATAGAATAAATAAAGTAAAAGGTGTCTGATCATCACCTTACAGCCCTCGTCTTTCCTGGCCATGTAGTTCAACACGGCTGCATCGTAGATAAAGGCATCCAACTTCCTGTAAAGAAAGTTGCGGAGTTAAATAATTAACTTGAATGAAGGATGGACTAGAGAAAGAGAAAGCCAAGAGTTGAGAGTGTAGAGAGGAAGACAGGAACAAGTGTAGAGAGAGTGGATGGAAGGTGGAGAGGATTTATATAGTAATGTTAGGAAAGAGACAGGAGGAAAAAGGGAGAGGGAGAGACGATTTACACACTTCAGGGGTAAAATACACATGGGGGAGAGAGAGAGTGATGAGGATTATAAAGTTCAAGCACATTCACACCGAGAAAACACTCAGGGGAGGGAACAACCAGAGCAAGAGAGAGGTGTATATGAAAGAAAGGAAAGGAGAAATGACAGAGAGAAACAGAGGCTGAGGTTGAGCGAGAGAATGAAAGAAAGAGGGCAGAGAGAAGAAGACAGAGCCTCTCAGTCCGAGTCCATTAACAGTGTACTATAAAGGGGTGGCAAGGCAATCGGGGGGAGATGATGACAGGGGCTGACAGTAAACCGTGGGGATTATCCAACACACCCGACGTATGATACAGATTTAACCAGAGACCAAGAGGAAAGGGAATGCCGAGGGGAGGTAGAGGAGAAGTGTTTAGCAGTTACGGTACAGACGAACGCAGAGGACAGACAGAGGAAGAAAGGTAGAGATGGGGGGGGGTAAAGAGAGACCAGACAGGAGACCTTCTTAGTATGAGTGAGGTTTAGTGGAAAGATTGAGACACATAGTTCACATCCCAGAGGGGACAGGAAGACAGACCCAGTCTTGAGGTTGTTGATGGCATCCTCCACTCCTTTCTGGTTGTATTTGATCATGTACTTGTGCATGTCAAGATAGTTACTGCGGATGTTCTTCTCTGTGCTCCCATTGGGCACTGTTCCAAACTTCAGCGGGGGGTACTGCTCAGTTGGGTGCTGGAACTGAGAAAGGTTAAAAAAAATAGACTTAGGTGGTCTGAAGCTCCCTATATATTATGAGGAAGCGCTGCAGTAAAAGTTGTTGTCTTTTCAAAAGTCTGAGAACTGTAGCTGCCCAACCCCTTGAATAGTAGTATTTGGATTCTCTTGTGTATTTTTTTGAAGAAGTGTATCACTAGCCATATAGAATCACCATTGAACCGAGCACTATCACTACAACACAATATTGACTGTGAAACATTCAGCTGTAAACTCAACAACCATTTAAACATACAGTGACATCATTTTCAACCAAAACATTGGTACATCAGAAAGCACAGGGGGAGAAAGGTGCTTGCAAGTGAAAGTGATGTCAACCTGAACATATTTTGAAGCTTTGGTATATCCAGATGGAAACCTCTGCATTGTCGTCTTTCTGTGTACCTTTTTGTCTGACAGTCCAGAGACAGTGTCTATGTACTCCTCCTGGATCATGAAGGCAGCCAGGTTGGCAGTGTAGGAGGCCAGGAAGATGACAGCGAAGAACGCCCAGATCAGAACCATGATCTTACTGGTGGTTCCTCTTGGGTTCTCCACTGGGACCGAGTTATTGAACACAATGGCCCACAGCAGCCACACGGACTTCCCTATGGTGAACGTAGAGCCTCCTGCCTCTGGTTGGAGAGAGGGAGAGAAGGAGAAAGGGAATTCATCAGAGACATAGGAGGGGTGGGGGAGGAGAGAGAGGGTGGGCAAGAGGGGGGCAAAGGGGGAAGAAAGGTGGAGCAGGTGTGGGGTAGAAGTAGTCCTCTCAGTAGTCCTTAGCAGTCCTTTCGGTAATCCTCAGTAGTCATCCCATAGGCCTCTGAATAACCTTTCTGTAGTTCTCTCAATAGACTTCTCAATAACTACTCTGTAGTCCTCCGAGTGGTCAACTCATAGGCCTCTCAAGAGCCTTTCAATAGTCCTCTCAATATCCTACCAACAGTCCTCAGTAGTCCTCTGGTATCCTTCATGTGTAATCTCAATATTACTCTGTGTAATCTCAAAATTACTCTCAGTAGGTTTCTCAGTTACCGCTCTGCAGTCCTCTCTAAAGAACTCTCAGTAGTCATATCAATGACTTTTCAGTAGGCCACTCAAAAATGTGTTCTCTCAATAGAACTTAAAAAAATAAATTCAGACTGCATCTTTAATAATTATTCACCACCTTCTCTTTCAGCACTGAGACACAATTCACCTCATTCACTGCCCACATCATGTCACTGAAAGCTTCCTTTAAATGACAGAGGTATGAGGGACAAGAGGGATAAAGAAAGTTTACAGAGAAAGGCCTAGTTCAAAAATGTAACAAGTTAGTTACATTATATGACAAGTTAGTGCTGTCAAACGATAAAATAATTTATCGTGATTAATTGAAAAAACTTCTGTAGTTAATCGCGATTTATCACAATTTTAGAATGTGTTCACATTTGTAAAAATAAATACTTTTCTGTTTAAAAAAGCAGTGAGGACCTGGAAACAATTAGCTTTTCTGGTAGATGTTCGGCCACAATCAAATATGTACATGTTGATTAAATGATTCCCCAATGCAACACGGTTACTTAAATAGGCAACAGCATAAGGGGGAAAGGTAGCTAGATGTTTATCCACAAAAATTAAACAGGAGAGATCTGCATTTTATTTATGCACAGCAGGGAAGTTGTTTATTCCGCTATTACAATACATTTGAGTGGAAATGCGACTGCCGACAAAATGAATGCTTAGCTTAGGCTAGCAACAATGGCGTCGTTAGGCCTGGGCGTCCGGGGCTATAGCCGCGGTTCTTTTATGAATAGCCCCGGATCTCAAATTGACCCAAAAAATAATAAAAAATTGCCCTTTACCTATTCATCTATAATTCCGAACGCACATTATATGACAATGTAGACGAGCAGGCCGCTAGCGTGTACATCAAAAAATTTCCGCGTGTACATTCAAAACCCTGTACTTTCTGTCCCGGGTGGGGTAAGCCCCGAATGTATTGTGATCCTAGCGACGCCTCTGGCTAGCAACAACATAAGCATCACTTACCATGCTAAAAGCATGGTAGATTCGCGCGCACATAAGCAAAAGCGCGAGAGGGGAGGTACGGCTGTTCTTCTCGTGGATATTCCAATTTCCAACAACTTGGAACAGCGCAGATTGTGTTCTAACGTACGAGTACTAACAGGCTGTTGGGTAGGACAAGTGGCAAGTAAACACGATTCACGACAGAAATGCGTAGGCTACCCTCCATTGATGCACTGAAAAAAGTTAATGTGAAGCGCTCCGGACGACTCCAACACAAGTGTCAATAAAATTACCCATACATTGTTGCAAATCAATAAGTGACAGCTCCTGCCCAAGTTAAGCACTAACCATGGATGACAGAGTCTCAAACAAGAAAAATGCGTTAATGATGACAAAAAAAATGAAAGGCGTTAAGCGTTTTTAATTAATCGTACGAGTTGACGCGTTAACTTTCACAGCCCAAGTAACAACCCATATGAAAAACAACCGTTTCATACATTTCCAAATTGTTTTCCCAAAGGTTGCCACAGTACATGCAGTGGTTCCTAACGTGGGGGTCGCGACCCCCCAGGGGTCACCAGATGATTTTGGGGGTCGCAAGATATTCTAGAATAAATACATTTAAATTAAAAATTGCTATTTTTAATAAACCCGAAAACAGCTACACTGTATATAAGGAGGAATCCAACTAGAATAGGCTAAATGTGTAAAATATTAATATTTTTTTAATTTACGTCGTCGTCACAGAACGAAAACTGGTTGGTTGAATCTGATGCGCGGGTTAACAGTAGCCTATCAACCGAGGCACAGTTAAACAGTTATTGCTGTGTACACGCTTTTAGTTAGCTAGCAAATAAACAGCCTACAACATGGATCGGTGGCTTATCCGTAGCTCTGTAAACGAGAACACATTACATGACAAGTCTCTAATGAATGAAATCATTCCTTCAGAAAAGCAATCAACTTCCAATGAAAATAAGCCTACGTGAAATGAGAAACGCAAGGGTAAGGCCCTCCAGCATGACAAGCCATTCAAATGTCAAAATATTAAGAGGAAGTCATAGTTTGGATTTACTTGCTTTCTTCTTAACGATGTGCATCATCCCCAAATAAGTTCTTGGCTCAGAGGTTTTTGCACACGAAGGTTTGAAGCCAGTGAAAATGAAGACATTTGCAAACCAAGCATCCCTTCATGTCGATAAATCAACGTTTTTTCCGCAAAAAGGAGGCAGAGCTATGTGCTATTAAAATAGTAAACTCCATTAAATCACGTCCCAGGAACATCAGGCTGTTCGCCACCCTCAACTAAGAGATGGGCTCGGAACATGAAGCCGTGCTGGACTGAGATCTGGTGGCTTTAGCGGGTGAAAGTTCTCAGCCGCCTGTTTGAGCTGCGTGATGTGTGCCCGTTTTCCTGACTGAGTATGGGTCCCAACTCGCGGACCACTTGACAGATCCCAAATGCCTGGTAAATATTGTGTATATTCGACAAACTTAATGTACTTTACTCAAATATAAGCTTATTGTCGCTGCCTGATAAAATCGATGCATTCATAAAAAAGTTGGAGAGTTTGGCTGTGCTAAGCTACAGCCCAGCTAACAATTTTCAGTTGTCACAATGTTGTTACGGCGTTATCTGGCGACCGAAATTAGGTAGCAGCAACGTTGTCAGCTACGTTGTCACAACCGGAAAAGTGAAAGTTTTCTTATTGTCGCTACAACGTAACTAAATGACTTCGTCAGTTGGTCGCTAGCATGTCGTAGCAACGTGGTATTTCTAAGGTTGTCGGTTGGTAATCGCGAATCCCAGGCATCCTATCCAGTTGACCATTAATTGCCGTTTTCCTCCTACATTTTTTATATTCATACGTACAGCTAGAATATGTACAGCTAAGTTCATTTCTGTCCAGTCAACAACTTGACAGTTTTTTCCAACCTTGTGTTTACCTGCTCGAAATGTTCCATGAAATCTTAAATGTGCACAACACATTTCAGCAGGGTTCTACACCGACGTTTAGTTTTACAGTGAGGTATTATGTATAAATATTATACATGTATTTTATCAACCCTTTCCCAGATATAATAATGGCAATGCTGTTAGATCATCAGTCCAGACATTTTCTCCTAACAAATTACATGACATATCCTGTAATATACAAGAGCCCGTATGTAGCAAAAAAGTATATACATTTACAAACAAACCAGAACATTTATGTAATTTAAAACATATTTTATTTATCACCCACCTCACACTCCCAAGTTGGTCAACAGCACAGAAATTAAAATCAGAACTGTGTGGGACTTCATAACCATCAGGAAGGATAAAGTAGCAAATATCATCTAGTTAACTCCAATGAAGCTGTAGGTCTTCAATGGCAATAGCCATGATAAACAGTATTTTTTTCCGCTAGTAGAGTTCTATCCTTCTCCAATCATTGACATTTTTGTTCCAGCTATCAACTAATAAAATTTAGAAATATTATCAAACTGGCCATTTTACAAATAATTGAAATATAAGAACACAAGCCAATATGAATGCTTTACTCTTCATTGGGTTATTTTCTTTTCAAATGGTGAAGAATTGTGAAATCATGAAGATAAAAAAAAATTAACAATAAATTTGAACAAACAATTAATATTATCCAACTGACAAAATACAATCACACAAGCAAAGACGGACACTTTACTCTTCCTTGTTGTCAGAAATGAGTCAGTGGTCTTCAACTCTATTTTCACCTTCCTCTGCCGTTGAACACGTTGCTGCACCTGGACAATGAAAACCTGTTTAAAAACAGTATAAAACAGAGTGTAAACCATTTCATTCAATTTGTTCATAATTTATTTATATCACTTTTACAATTTTGTCAAATATCTTGTTAAATCATTACTTGTGGAACTCATAGTAAAAATCTTTACATTTGAGTATTTGTGGGGTGACTCGATGTTCAACTATGTTTGAAAAAAGCTAGTTATTAGTTGACTTACCGTACTGTACTGTAGCTTGCTAACGTTTGAGCTAACGTTAGTTGGCTTGCTAGACAGTACTGTAATTCGATGGGAACTACCAAAGTGATTTTAGCTATATGACAGATAGTTATCTCTCTGCTTTGTAAAGAAGTTAAATACGCTTACCTGAGATTCCATGTCCAGAAATGATGACGAAGCTCCAGAAATGATGTCGGCTTAACGAACTACACTGATTTTCGTTTAACGTAGTCGTACAGTACCGTTTGCTAGCTGCAATAGCTAGTTAGCCAGGTATATATACCTTAAAAGAAAACTTGCGCTACCTGCAGTAGTTAGCTAGGTATATTACAGTACTATAATGTAGGCTACACAACTACATTAGAAAATAACTAAATTGGAAAATTGCTAGATTAGAAAACGAAAGTATGATTAACATAAATGATTATAACATTTCTAAATAGCAATAACTACTAATGTAGGCTAACCACAGCAGCAGAAGAGTACTGGTGAAAACTCACAGACATGATTAAATCAGAACATAAATCAGAATTATCCTAAACTGGAGTCAAATAAACGTGCTATAGCCACCGGTTATGTCTGCTGAGATATTGTAAACTTCTGATGACTATTTAGGAGTACAAACTATAACAAACAAGAAATGGCGGGACACTCGAGCTGTGGTACATCTGCGCGTGCACAGTTTACAATTTGTCGAAGCATTCCTTCTGTGTTGTGGGAGATTATATAGAACTACTTGAATTGGTCTGAATTGCGGTGATTGGGGAATTCTTGTGACTCTAAAGATCTTCAGGTGAACTTTGAAATCTTTGGAATACGTGGTTTCCGATGTGGTGGCAGTAATGACATTGTAAGCAAAGTACGTTGTTGCAATGAAAATAGGAGTTAATATTTCCCGGTTGTAGTTAAGTAAGATTGTTACCAAACTGGTACGAAAGTTGTTACATTGTCAGTACGTCCTGAAATTACGTTTCTGCTACATCCTGAGCAGGTAAGGAAGATTACCAATTATGTGGTCATTAAGTTCCTTCAGATAACGTTGGAGTTATGTAGGATCGCTACCAAACCGGTACGTAAGTAGTTACCTTGTCAGTAATTTTTTTGAAATACATTTGGACAAAATTGAAATGTATTTATACATTTTGACATGCATTTCAGAATAAAAGGTGAAATACTTTTTCATACCTGAAAAGTACACTGCTCAAAAAAATAAAGGGAACACTTAAATCACACATCGAGTCTCGATGAACAAAATACAGCTCTGGAAAAAATTAAGAGACCACCGCACCTTTTTCTTTCCTTTCCAAAAAAGTCGAAAAGGAAGGTTTTGAGTGAGGAACAGAAGGGTTAAAATTAAGAGACCACTGCAAATTGAACGCTTCGGTTCTTCACTCAAAACCTTTTCAACGTTTTGGAAAGGAAAGAAAAAGGTGCAGTGGTCTCTTAATGTTTTTCCGGAGCTGTATATTAAAGATCAAAATCTTTACTGTAAATTGTGTAATTAGTTGAGAACAAAATTATGTAACAACGGTCAATGGAAACCAAAATCACCAACCGATTCAAACTCACACTGAAAATCTAAGTAAACAGCTGAAATCACAGGCTGTTCCAACTTGCATGAATTTCATCACGGCAACTCATAATGTGACTCAGCAGTGTGTATGGCCCCCAAGTGCCTGTATGCACTCCAGACAACGTCTGGGCATGCTCCTGATGGTGGATGGTGTCCTGGGGGATCTCCTCCACCTGGATCAGAGCATCAGTGAGCTCCTGGACAGTCTGTGGCACTACTTGGCGGCATCGGTTGCACTGATACATAACGTCCCAGGGGTTCCCAATTGGATTCAGGTCTGGGGAACGTGAGGGCCAGTCAATGGCATCAATGCCTTCGTCACCCAGGAACTGCCAATGGTAGACCTGCCAATTCTGGTGTTCTCTGGCGAATGCCAATCGAGCTGCATGGTGCTGGGCTGCGAGCACAGGTCCCACTAGAGGGCGTTGGGCCCTCATGCCACCGTCATGAAGTCTGTTTCTGACAGTTTGGTCAGAAACATGCACACCAGTAGCCCACTGGAGGTCATTTTGTAGGGCTCTGGCAGTGCTCCTCCTGTTCCTGTTCCAGCTGGTTTCTGGAACTGGTAATGGTCCTGCTGCTGGGTTGATGCCCTTCTACAGCCCTGTCCAGCTCTCCTCATGTAACGGCCCGTCTCCTGGTATCTCCTCCATGCTCTTGAGACTGTACTGGGAGACACAGCAAACCTTCTTGCAACAGCACATATGGATACGCCATCCTGGAGGAGCTGGACTACCTGTGCAACCTAAATGGGCTGCAGGTACCACCTCATGATACCAGTAGTGACAAGGACACTAGCAAAACGCAAAACTAGAGAAGAATCAGTCAGGAAGGATAACTAGATAGCAATTGTCTGTGGCCACCACCTGCAAAACCATTCCCTTTTTGGTGGTATTCTTGCTGTTGCCTCTCCAGTGCACCTGTTGTCACTTTCATTTGCACCAAAACAGGTGACATTGATTCACAATCGCTTATGCTTCCTAACTGGACAGATTGATATCCCTGAAATTGAATTGACTGTTGAATTGGTGTTACACAGTGATGATTATGTGTTCCCTTAATTTCTTTGAGCAGTGTATTTTGAAGTTAAATGTATTCCACACATATTCATCATACATTCTACATGCATTATGCATTGCAAAAATATATTTATTTTCCATATGGGAGACTACAGCAGCTATGCAGAAGAAGGAGAGACAGAATGAGATGAATTTCAAACTGACTGAGGAGAGAGAGGAGGTAGCGGACAAAGTGGGAAGCATACGGAATATCACACGGGTGCAAACTGCACTGCTAAATAATACATTGCCGCTTCAATATTAAAAATACTGTATAGGGCTGCAATGCAACATATGAGATAACTAACTGGTTTCCGTGCACCGATACCCACATGGTGCGAGTTAAAGAGCAGCCCTTTCATATCACTCTATATCTCTACAGTGTTACTTGACTGACTGACTAATCAACCAGCACCACCAACAACAACACAAACAAGGAAAACAAATGTCTGTTCCTAATGGAAATGCAGTCAAACACGTTGGTTTCAGTAGATCCTTATGACAGTACCTCTCATCTGAGACACCAAACCTACACAGACCATTCAGTACGGAATCAGTGTCCATGAATTCATAAAGGAAAAAAGATGCCTACGGACCCAGCGTAGGCAACTTGTGATGGGACTCAACCACTTACTCTTTCCGCTCGAAAGGCTGCGGTTATAGCCGACCGGACTGAAGAACTCAAAGATGAAGACAGTCACAGCGACCACAGTCAGACACATGACGAACATCATCACCCAGACCGCTGGACTGTAGGGCTCTAAAGGATCCAATAGCAGAAACACCAGCACAATGATAGTCAGTGACAGTCAGCATAAACACAATTTAGAACATAACTGCCGATAGATCCGACTGAGAAACCATCAGAGGGCGAACCAATCTAAGTTACAGAGCTTCACAAGAAAACAAAGGAACTGGCACAGAATGACTCTCTCTACTCCGATTCACAGTAATTCAATCCCCAAACTCTGTTATCCCACAGGACTATTTCACGGGTTCAGTGTGGGAGTATGTGCTGGGAACAAATGACTGAACATGAAAGGAACAATGAAAGCAAGTACAGGCTGAACCATTTAATTCCACCGCAACACTTTTGAGTTGGTGTGAGTGAGCTGATCCTAGACCTGTCACTAACATCTACCTGGAGCATCAAAGGTATCTAGATCCTCATCCACTAAACCCTTTAACTGACCCAGGAAGGCGGAAGGTGAGACGGTTCCATTGCTACGGGAGACCATGACGCTGATGCCCGTCTCAACAAATGGGACGGAAAAGTCCACCACCTCAGACCTCTCCTCGTTGATGGTGAGGGAGCCGATGGCCATGTCCGCTCGTTGTGCCACCACCTGTAAAACAGGAGGAAGAGTTGCGGTGAGGAAGCTGGAGAGGGGCTGTGTTACCCCAGTCTTACAACACAATTTACACCTAGATCACAGAAACTGCCCCTCCCTTTGTTCATACACCTAATACATGTTTGACTCGAGTTATGGGTCGGTATGAAGAAGCCTGTTGGGAATCAGTAGGGAGTAGCCTGCTAAATGGGCTATGATACTGAGGGAACACTATCCACGTGTCTGCTCTTATGCATTGCTTTATCATACAAGCCGAGTTAGACCCCATCTAAATTGAAAAACGCTGTGTCGGCTGATTGAATAAAGAAAATGTCAATCTGAATTAGACTTGGCCCATCCTAACTTCAGAGTAAATCAGCAGAATCCGGGAGCGAGTTGCAATGCAACATGCACACCTGTTTGCCGAGTCACTGGACTACCTGATCAAAGAATGTCAGGAATGTCTGATCAAAAGACAGAAATTAGCCGGAGAAAATAAAACTACCTTGGCCATTTGCCGTTCGCATGATAGAAACCATTGGCCCTGGTTCAAGCTGTGAAGATAATTGACAGAGCAACAATACTGTACAAATTACCTGCAGATTCTGATGTATATTGATGGGTAACCCGGTATTACTATATTTTTATGACATAAAAACATTTTCAAATGTACATTAATGTGCTTAAGATGCTGTAATGAATGTTTTGCATTCAGTCTGTGCTCCCTCAAATCAAATCATCACTCAAAAGTGAAGCTGATGCTATACCAAAACGGTGGTAAAAGAGCAGAGCAAAGAACTGTTGAGCTGTTACAATTTACATTTAGGGTTATGGTTCGGGAGAGGCTTAAGACAAAGAAACAAGAAAACACTGCCTAGCACTGGGGAGGAACAGAACCTTCAGAGGCTTTACACCCAACCAACCCTATCCATAACACCCTAGAAAGCCACAAGCCTACAATATGGTAATGCTCATTTTTCCCCCTACTGGCAGGTTTTCAAGATGATTCCTTGTGTTCTGGGTACTTGAACAGATGTCTAATTTAGACAGAGAACTGGCCCCATCTCACTAGTTGACACAGTGAGACTGTTGCTGATCCCATGAAACCTGGGTGTGCAAGCTGGACACATCCCCACAAAACACAGATGGGACCTTTAAAGCTCAGAAAGAAATGAACAGAAACACATTTCTGAAGTAATAATTAATGAATAATTAACTATTTGAAAGGAAAGTGGAAATTCAATGCTAAATGTCATTTTGACCCCATAGATTATTCATTTCAGGCAGCTACACACTAAAATTAATGTGCCCTGGTTTTCACTTCAGAAACGTGCACCTTTTCCTGCTGGCTCCATGTCTGCCTATGTGTGTGTGTTGGGGGGGTGGGGGGTAAATGAGTGCATGGTGACGTGTGTACAGTATAACTGCAATAGTATTTGCTTAGTCACATTTTTGTTTCTCTGTATTTCAGGACAGCTTTCATTTAAGGGTATTAACCATACAGAAATGATGGCAAGTTTTGTACACATTCACCATGTTAGGGTGGTGAAAGTATTTGGAAAGGTTAACATTAAATACAACTAAGTAGTCATGTTTAGTCACATATGTCATGTCCTGGCAATGCAGGTCTGCTGTCCCAGTGAGATCCAACTGACACCTGTTTGTTGTTATTACCCTCACCTGTGTTCCTGATCACTGTCCCTATTTAAGGTTCTCCTTCCCTCTTATGTCTTGTCTGACATTGTTTTGGATTCTGTTGCTTTTTGTGACGTTGTTCAGTTTTGTTACGTCTTAGTTCTTTTTATTTAAGTCCTTTGGACTCCCTGCGCCTGTTTCCAGCCTCTGAACTGCAAAGTTGCATCATATATCTTTTGTAAGTAATGATAGCCTAAAGCCTGTGACTCATAAACATCATCAAATGCTAGGTAACCTCAATTGTGATTCACTTTAATGGCTGTATTGCAGCCATCTTCAGTTCTGCCTTTTTTTCAGGAACTTTTCCCTTTATTCCTGTCTTCAGTTGGTGATCAGTTGAATTTGGATCAGGTGAGTGGCTACCGGTCAATATGTTTTTGGCCCTAAAACCTCCTTGGTTGCTATGCATGCCCAAAACATATCACCCCCTCCACTATAATTCACAGATGAAGTACAGGTGACTTGCCACCACATTGGTACACGTTCCATCTTTTCATCAATATGTGTTCATCTAACTCTGTGTGTGTGTGTGAGTGTGTGTGTGTGTGTTCTTCAAACTGAACAACATGGAACAAGCCAATGAAATGCGAGAGGTAGGCATAGTCCTGATTTTGCACATCTGCACAGCATCTTCAGAATCAAAAGCACAGTATTAAGCATTATTAGTAGAGTGACACCCAATGTAATTTGCAGTGTTTTCAAAAAGTCAGTATTATCAAATAGGGAATTAACAAGGTTTTCCGAGACGAGGATTCTCAATCCTCCAATACCAAGGTGTTATTAAATATTAGTGACAATACTGTGAAAAATAGATATTCTCTTTTCATGTTGATGTAATGCCCATTGGTTATGAATGTTTAAGCGGTTTAAGGCAGTCATTTTGGAATAAGAAGAAAACTACACTGAACAAAATTATAAACGCAACACTTTTGTTTTTGCCCCCATTCATCATGAGCTGAACTCAAAGATCTAAGACTTTCTCTATGTACACAAAAGGCCTATTTCTCTCAAATATTGTTCACAAATCTGTCTAAATCTGTGTTAGTGAGCACTTCTCCTTTGCCGAGATAATCCATCCACCTCACAGGTGTGGC